>JAAGWP010000316.1:0-54787 GCA_013266165.1 Fusarium graminum
AACGAATATTATATAGCTTAGCTTAGTTACTTTAATAAAGGTATAAGTCTAATATATATATATTACTTAACTTAAACCTAGCCTTGTTAAATATCACTTTAAAATAAATTTTACCACTATAATTTCTTACAGAGTGATCCATTATAGCCTGATTTCTTACCCTATGGCCTAGTGGTTTATATTACCATTGCGATTAGGTGATTTTACATTCTTAGGTATAGCACTAATTTAAAAGAAGGGTGCCTAAATAACGAGTTACAAGTTCTGAGATATTTATTCCTTTATATAAGTTATAATCTAATATTATAATATAACTATAATCTCATTCTAACCCGGCTCAACCATTAGGTAAAAGTCAATAACCCGGGGCTAAGGTCAAGGATGTGCAAGTGTCATAGCCACTTACATAGCGATGGGTTACCGCTATGACCTCTTGTCGTTATAATGTGTCAGGCTCATGCTGCAAGATAGATACGATCTACAGAGCTGAAACCAGACTCATTACTTAGACTATGAGAGAGATAAGCATGGATAATTGCAGCATGTTCACGGTCGTTGTCGGCGGCTAAACATCATGTCAACTAACTTGGGAGTGCTATTATAATATCTGGGAGAGATAACTCTCTTAGAACAATGGAACATGTAGGACACAGTATATGTAGAGGAGTAATTATAGTATTAAGCGATCAGCGATCAGGGAATAAAACATATCACAGAGCTCCTCGAGCCTTATTAGCTCTAGAGTTAAAGTCGTCTCAGTGGTGCCAACGCATTGATAAATATGATGTTAAAAAGCCGCTATGATGTCTGGGGTACAACTTGATTCGTCATTATCTTTTTGCCAGGTTAATTGATTGCGTGACTTGGAATTCATATTTAAATGGCCGCTCACTACTTGAAAGGCTTCTTAACCAACGCAATTCTACCTTTCAGTCTTTATACTCCTTTTCAAACAATTTACACACTCCAAGTCAGCCTCAGCAGCGCCTTATTATCCACTTGCACTAGACCCGTCGTATCAACCCACAAACCAGTCATTATGGTAAGTCTAGTTAACATCATAAAGCCTTTAGCTCTTTAAATAACCCTATTACTCGACTCATTAGTCCAAATATGCCGACTTCGCCATTACTTTATATACCGAACATTCTACCAGGCAATGCCATAACGGATTCTAAGTCTTATCAATACTTACCATGTTCTTTCTAAAGCCAAAATGCCACAGCCAGTCATCACAAGTGCAGGAAAGCGGCACAGAAGTTGACTGAGAGATCATCCGTGAAAAATTGATACAACCTTCTGTCGGTTTCTATAAATACAACAGATATTCCTACTCTCTGAAAAGCTAACCCACGACAGTGTCGATTTCTTTTCTATAAGTTCCCTGTTGAAAGCGTAAGATTAGGAAAAGCGTATGTGTGATGAATATAGAGCTTTCTATATCTATTTATTTATATACTACTAACTATTTATTTAGAACTGTCCCGATTTCTGTTGTCTGGAGCCCTAATAAAAACGCCTCTGTTGAGGTTTTGCGCCATATATCATTTTATCCTGCTTATAAGTAGCTTCAAATAACAAATACTAATCGTCATTTCAAGAGCAATTAGAGATGAGCTTGAAAGGCTAGTGAAATTCTCTCATACTAAGATTTCCGCAGTTGATGAGGATGATATCGAATATGCCACTGTTTTTACCAAAGCGGAGAGGATGTATCAGAAGTGAAAGATGAGCGTGTTTAAGTGCTCAGTTGAGACACTACGTTATACTATGGGGGTTTCTAAGTAGTCTAACACTGTTGTCCTGGGTGTATATCAGGACGAACATCAGAAAAGATGACATCTATGCCTTTTTAAGTCCACTGCTCTTGCAATGTCCCATCGTAGTTGTTATCCACCAATTTTCGTTTTCCTGGACCGTGTTGATGCTAGAAGAGAATGTCTCGTGAAGGCAGAAATAGAAGTGAAGAAGAGCATGTCTGGGCAACATTTTACAAGGTCTCCAAACCTGGGTACCAGAATTACTCACATTCCCGCTGTAGAATAGGTCTTTCCTTCTATACGTGTATCTGCAGCTATCATCCCTGGGCGTATGAACAGAATCACGTCGAAGCTTTCAATGGATGGATTTGGGGCCCCGCATCTCGAATCACGACTATTGAACAGAGAGGCTCCAGGTTGGAATATGAAGAAGGCGAGCAAGTGGGATCAAGGGCTCAATACTGCGAGCACTATTTAGCCCGGGTTTAATCTTTGCGTGGTACCTGTCAAAACCCAGAGGTTTCCATGGCGCAGCGTGCAGATAAGCGCGTATTGGCCAAGACGCTGTCTAACTGCATCTGGCGATTTGAACCGCTCCTAAGCCTTTTCTTGAAATGCTGTTTCGTTGGGGGCTGTCGAAATTGATCTCAATCCAACCTTTCAAGTCATAATTATGTCCATAAAACAAGATTCATCGACATTCTTGCCAACATATAACGGTCGGTTTGTTGCTGGTGGAACGTTGCTGTGCGTCTAAATACATACGCGAGCTTATCTTGACGCAGACCTTTGATGCGGCCAGTGCTTCTTTGTCTAGGTCCAGGACATTATTAACACAGCCTTGCCTGACCTGGCCAAGCTTCGAACAGTCTGGGAGCTTCAACTGTGCTAGCCCTAATCCTATAGCTCCCGCATTCCCGAGATTGACGTCAGTGGAACTATTGTGAGTCGACTTCGAAGAGCAGACACGTTTATGCGGAGGACTACTCATGTACTTAAATAGGTTCTGTTGTCCTCATTCTATGGCAAAATTACTTTTCAGAGACCCAAACTATGTACGCCATTGCTCGCTATCAATATCAAAGCTCTCATTATTATTAGTGTGGCTGCTGGCGTTTTCAAATCCTACCCTCCTGCATCTGGAAAGTGGTCGTCACCTTGACAGTCCGTGGATCATTGCTCTTGATATCTCCGTGTCCTGTCAACTCCTCCTCGCTATCAGCTCTGTGCGCGCTCCACGCCGAGGTACCCTTTTCAGCCGACGATCTGCCATCGTAATGGTTCTCCCCAGCGTAAGCTGCCTGGCGGTCTCGCCCGTTGCCGTCCAGGCCATCCTCGCGTGCGAATGTTGCGAGGCCAAAAAGATCGTCATGCTTGTTGCCGCTGCTGTCAGTTGTCCTTGAAGGTCTGAACCCTGCCCCGGATGCGGTGTGCTGATCTGTGTCGGGTAATTGAGACCGCCCCGATGACGTTATGCCAAGCTTGTGGCCGAGTAATCGAAGCAAAGGTCTCAGCGTTGCCAAAGACCCGGCGGTGATGGCTAGGCCTTGTTCTGTTGTGGACCAAATGGCGATGTCGATTGTTGCCCCTGTTATGGTATATTAGTCACGGTTGATGGTGGAGGGTTGGTGTTGAGACTTACATAAGAAGTCTGGGTTCTTGAAATCTTTGACGAAAGCGAAACGAACAACTACTGCTGAGCTTGCCCTGGATAATGTGAGCTGGAGTATATAATAGTGATCAAGGGTCACCTACACGCAGGCCATAGCCATGATGGGAATAAGAGCCAGTTTTGTCTTTCTTCCCATGTTGAGCTTAGCCACCAGGAACATTGGTAGGATAGCACATGTGAAGTCCGAGATGACACTGAAGACACTGTATAGATACGTGAGAGCCATAATGACTTCGGGCTTGACGCATTTGCCGGGCTGATTTTTGTTCCAGAAGAAAGAGATGGGAGCGCATTGGAAGAGGGTTACAAAAAAGAAGACAACGCCGGTGCATACGGTGATGGCCATGACGCTGTAGAGGATCCAGATGTCGAGTTTTCTGGTGGTGATTCGTAGGAGCAAGTAGCTGATGGATATCTTGGAAGTTATCATGGTGATGCAGTACCATAGGTAGCACCACCACCAATATTTCATTGCTTCTCTAAAGTCGGCTGGGTCGAGATCATCGCGGTGACGTCCGGTTCCATATCGAACTCCCATGAGTGCTGAAAAGCAGAACAGGAGAAATGTGACCTTGGCAAGTCAGTGGTTGAGTGAGAAATGTGCTGGGGGTGAATAACTCACAAGGGCAAAGCACATGCACCAATCATCGAGGCCAAAACTCTTGACAAGACGCACACGAACATAAACACGCATTCCGAGTGCCAACACAGAAGCAACAAGCAACGTGTAGCACACGGCCTGAAGCTCAGGGCCTCTGTTTGGAACAGCCATGACTGGAGGCTGGGTTGAGAATTTGCAGTTTAGACTGGAGTCATATGGGAATAAGGAGGGAAAAAAAGGAAAGGCAAAAGGATTGACGATAAACGAAAGGATCCAGGATCCGGGAGGTGCGGGCCGTAGAAATGGAGTCTGTTGCAGATATATGAGTGTTTAGCACCGAGAGACTGGTACAGTCTCGGTTAAGTTGAAACCAAACCAGCATCTCGGGTCCATACCAGATACGGATCAGTGTGAACTGTTACATGGTGTCACCGAACCCACCGTTTTGGTATCAGAGTCTGATGTACAGAAGTTGGGTAGCGATGCTTGGCCATTTGCGGACTGGAACCCTCGGATGGCCTCGCTTTCGTATGCGCTCGAGCAACGGGAAAAGCCTCCGGGGACCCAGAACCAGGATGTACCCCTTCACCTCGGAAAGATAATATGTGAAAAAGAACCCCCCTGGCATTGATAGCTCATGCAATCGTCCTGATCTGTCTCTGTGGAACCCGGCTGTTCTCTGGCATGAGACTAGACTAGACTAGCCTTTAGAGACTAGATCGGGACTCTACGTGCCGTGGAACGGCTGTGTGCACCTCATTTGGGCAATGATTTCGCTAGCAGCGAGCGCCGAGAGTTTCTCCACAAGGCGTTTTGCTTGAATCTTCAGGGTCGGTTAAGGCCTGGTTTTGGTTTTTGGCTTGGCTATATACTCTTGTCACGCCACATGGAATCCCAATAGTGTCAGGTCAAAGTTCCTGTCATGTTTTGGATCCCACAAAATTCCAGCCGTGGCAAATAAACTCCAGACTAACAGTAGCGCATCAGATAACCCCTCTCCCTAATGGCGAAAATAGTTCTTGGAACTATATCCAAAAGCTTGTTATCGTCTGGATGCCACCGTCAATTGTCGTTAACCCTGCAGGATATGATCGTCAACGGCCCCTGTCAAACGCTGGGCCTGACGCGCCTCCTTTACTACCACCCAAGCAAGCACTGATCTTCGTTGTTTGAGCCTCAGATTAGCCATTAATCTTCCGCATGCTCTGCGACTTTCCTTTTTGGTCTTGATGGCATTGCACTGTTTGTGGAGAAGCAGATGATCGCTACGACTATTGCACGGATAGAGCCAAGACTCATATCCTGTGATGCATTACGCGATAGTTGACCTGATTATCCCGCTCTCGTTTCTAAGCGCGTACGAATACAACTGCCAACTAAATCTTAGAGCTTTTGAGACGGAAGGCCCGCCAGCGATGTCTCTAGCCTCGGGCGCTACAGATTAAAATCATGACATGGCTTGACAGCCTTTTTTTACTGTCTTTGGTCTCGAATACGGCAGTTCAATTCCAACGCAAAACACAATCGCGATTGGCTGGAGTTCTGCGATAAGCTTTTTCAGGGGAAAGGCCACGTGCAGACAGGATCGGTGGCTGCAGGACGTCACCCCAGAATTTAAATCTGCTGGTGTCGGATGCGAGCTGCATTTTCATGGTAGTGACAAGCCATTGAATACTCCAGCTAACTACCCAGGTATCAGGGTCAAAATCACTACTGCGCGGCACGGCAAATAGTGTCCGGATTTGTGGGCTACGTAAAACAGCCAAAGAAATGTTGTGACAGTGATCATCGATCATTTCAATCTGTAGCATCCAAGACATTACAAGGGATGCCTGTTATATAATAAAAAGATCGTCCGGATAAATCGATCACGAAAACTCAATAATCTAATAGTTCACATAGCTAGGACAGCGATAGGCACCTCGTTGGCTGGTCATTGCTTTTTATGCCTCGAATCCAAGACATTGGTAGCGTAGGACAATTCCGCAACGCTAGAGTAGTCAGTACATACCTATCGCGCCCAAGCGAGATTGTTCTCCACTTAATACACAATCTTCATGTGATCAGTTTTGAAGCGAACAGACAATTTAGGGTCATGATTTTACAATTCGTTTGTATACGGATAGTACAGCATTTTATGGTACTCCATTCGTAGTTAGTGTCACTTGCAGTTCACGTCTGGCAACAAGATTGAAGCCCCAAGTAACATATGCACGTAGCAATGAGCCCAATATTGGCCTAAAGTCTCACGGTATCATTATTCAATTTCTTTCCATGTTTTAATATTAGCCTTGTATTAGAAACACTGACACCTGTCCTAGTCGAAACTTGACGCCTCCACAACGTCTGCATCATGCCAAGGCTCACACCAAAAACCATATGGCCTACCCTAGACTACCAAACTAACCCCCGCAATTTCAGTCATTCATTCATCATCCATGGCGGGGAAATTGCGGGGACGATTGGTTACACCACAGCAAGTGAGCCGAGAATGGGTTGGTCTCGCAGGTGAGTCAGGTGACGGATCAGAAAGAGGCGCGGTCACATTCACCCCCAAATCCTCGAATTTCAGATCGGATCTGGGGGTCAAATTGACTTTATATTCATCTTTCAACATCTACGTGTTCGTTCCGATTGGGCTGGAACGGTTGCTGGGAAGCCTGACGCCGGTCTTGAATGCATCGTTAGAGGCACGTCTAACCGAGGCAACACGTCGCCTCACAAGCCGCGATGACTTCGTCACCCCCGCGCCAGAAACGCCGCAAGGCCTCTTGCAAGGAGTTTCAGTGCACCCACGAAGGCTGCGGAAGGACATATTCACGTGCCGAGCATCTCCAAAGACATCAACTCAACCGTCAGTGCTATCTCTGTCGAACAACTTACAGTGCTGACACGCTTATAGATTCCCCCAAAGAGATCTACTACTGCGACTTCCCAGACTGCTCCTTTACTTTTGTCAGGAAAGATCTCTTTGCGCGTCACAAATTGAGACACGAGCGTCAGGTGCAGCAGTACGGTAACGGTCGTCTTTCACAGAGACCGCAGAAGGAATTTTCCAGAGTACCGCGCCAGCGCGGTGAGCGATATTCCTTCAGTGAAGATGGATCAGCCTGGAGTGATACACAGGACGAGGCGAGGGAAACACCAGCAAAGAAAAGACAAGATTCAATGACTCGACTCTCTGTAGATGCATCAGGAATTAGTTCTCATTCGAAACACTTTGTCACGGAGGAGGGTTTATCGCGTCAAGATTCTGGTCAACGGAACGAACTAGGCAACGCGAGTGGTTACTATGCAGACCAACGACAACTTCAAAGTCGGGAATCGTCACCAGACAAACAGGCGATGGGCTCTGTGCCTTTCCGGATCGAGCAGATGCCGCCTGCTGATATGCCTATCTTGGCCAGCCCTGAGCTAACCAGTCGTCCGGAGCGTGCTCGGAATCACTCGTATGCTATGCCAAATGGACTACCAACATCGAATACTGAGAAGATCATGGAGGAACAGCATTTTGGACTCTCTCCGTCTAGTACTGACGAGTTCACCACCTGGCTCTTCACGGGTCAAGGACTTGGATCCAACTATAACTTCGTACCCGGTAACGTCGGTATGGCCGGATACTCGAATAATTTCGGCCAATTATGTACGGATTACTCTGCCCAACCGGGAATGATGGGTGGCTCCTACGTCGAGCCCATCAACAGTCTCTGGTTTCAATCAGAACCCATGGCCATGGCAACACCAATGGTGGATGTTTCTCAGCTTGGGAAAACTGGTCTCTCGGAGCACAAGAGACAGTCTTTGCTTCACTACATGATGCAGCGATTCAACGAAATTAGCCTCCACGGTAGCAGATCGGCAGCGGATATCAAAGATGAAATTTTTGGCAGTGACACTGATGCTGAGAATCATGTTCTCAGCCACGCCAACGTTGAGCGCTATCTCAACTCGTACTGGGATAATTTTCACGACCAACTGCCTATTCTTCACCGACCAACTTTTGTACCGGAAACTGCCAACGACTTTCTGTTATTGGCTGTCCTAATCATGGGTGCTTCCATGGTCGACAAGAAGGGAGTTTCAGAAGATGCCGTGGAGAAACTTTCAAAGTTCACCACCTTTGTGTCGTGGAATCTACGTTGGCAGGTCTTCATGCACGCTGACTCCCATCCTCCCGCAAAACTCTGGGTCATACAAACACTCTTACTCTTGGAGGTGTACGAGAAGATGAACGCCACCCGAGTTCTTCACGAACGTGCTCATATCTACTTCCCAACAACTCTATCCTTAATGCGCAGAGGAAGTGCCCTCACGGGCAAACAGTCATCGTATGTCTCCCGGGTTCCAACACCTCTTGGCAGTCCTAAAATGGGATCATCCAAATTGTTCCCCGGACCGAACAGACCGGGGTTTAATTCATCGCCGGAGAAATGGTGGGATCATTGGATTGCTCAAGAAGCCACGCGCCGAGCTGCTCTGGCTGCGTTTATCATCGACGCTACACACGCCGCACTCTTTGGACATACGCCAACATTAGTGATTCACGAAATCAAACTCCCTCTTCCCTGCGACAACACACTTTGGTCTTCTGATTCACCCTCAGAGATTGGATGCGTCGAGTCAAGTCTCCATGCAAATGGGGTCACGCCGATCACCTTCCTCGACGGACTGCAACGAACACTTAACGGGCAACGAGTACGCACAAGTCCTTTTGGCAGGATAGCACTTCTGGCGGCATTATTATCTGTGACATGGCAGATGCACCAAAGAGATCTAGATCGTTCTACTCTTGGAACCGATACGTTGCCTGGTGTTCAAGAGCGATGGCGACCGAAGCTACTACGGGCTTTTGACTGGTGGAAGAAGGACTACGACGATGGCATTGCTCATGTCAAACATGCTGCTTTTGATTGGCAGAGACTTGGGCTGAGCAATAGAGGTGGAAGTGATGATGGGGATGCTATGGAAACACTAGGCACGGTGCTGTACCATCTGGGCCATATCACCGTCTACATAAGTATGCCGGAGCTTTGCATATTTGCCGGCGTTCAACAGATTCTTGGCCGTACTGTCTCCTCTGTAGACTGGAGAAGGACAGAAGCCAAGATCAAAGAGTGGGTGGCGTCACCTGGAGCCATTGGCGGGGTCTACCACGCCCTTCAGCTTATTCGACTTATTCTTCTCCAGGAGGAGCCCAAGAGAGGCGTACCCAACGATGCAAGTGGAATGCCTTCGGTGTTCTCTCCGTCATCATATCCCAAGTATGATGCTGGTGATGATAAGTTACTGGTCAGGCCATGGGCTTTGTACTATGCATCTTTGGTGCTGTGGGCATACGGATTCGTGCAGGATGGGAACATCGAGCCTTTCCCAGATCACCTGCAATACCCATCCAGCAACCTAGAAATTCCAACGATGAATACAGGACCGAGTATCCAGGCACATTCAAATGCAGGCACAACGACCACCCCTCAAGGATCCCACCCCGAGCAGACCCCTATGTCCTCGACCATGGACTATGAGACGTTGAAGCGTGACCGCCACGAGGATCTCCGGACATATCTCCAAATCATGATCCCTCCTACAATCGACTCCATCAAAGCTTTCCATCTGCACCAAAATCAAGCGGGCGTTGTGGGAAACCGAAACAAAATCATTGGACTGTTGAGTATCATTGATGATGCTTTGACGAGTACGAGATGGGAGCTTTTGGCTGAGGCGAGAAATAGGCTGAAGATGGCTGCTTCTATGATGCAGCAGCCTCGGGAACCAAGGATGTGAGTGGAAGAGCTGTCAACAGTTGAAAATAATCATGTATGATGAGTTTAGTGGTATCTAATATGGAGAGGTAGCGTTTGATTGGGTTTAGCACAGTCGTAAATGATGATTTATTTGTCGTTCAACTGGGCCATGCTGTATAAATGCGGATGAACCCTGAAACTCCTATGATAAGTAAGGCTGTGCAATCTCTGACTGTACTTTCTATCCCCATCTTGTGACTATGGATGACATGTCGTGAGTTGCATGGATCGGAGGTACCTCCGGGCCTCGGTCAGTGCGTCCGATGTCGGAGTGAGACATTGGTCACTTAGGTTTCCTTCATGTCATTCACCAACAAAATTGCCAAGTTCCCTCTTATTCTTGACTTGAATTTCCTTGTTTGTTCCTCCGATTAGTTCCACTGAAGCCCATTTACTGTCGCTCGCGGGGACAAAGCGGAAGCTGGTCCGACTCCATGGGGAAGATGGAGACAAGTTCCACGTGATCAAATTAGTATGTGGAGAAGTTTTGTCAAAGGCCGGAAGTGTCCCCGAGACGATAACAACGCATGCTCCTCGGACAAGTTCCAGTTCCAGCCCAAACTCTCGGCCAAGTCTTCCAGACGCTTTATCTCTCTAGTCTAATAAGTCCTTTGGGAGTGGACTTTTGATACCTGATCAATGAGTCTCGTCGCGAAGGATCCGTCGCCCTCAATGGCTCGGAAGCGTTCGGCGCCCTCCGACGAGGGTAAAGACGCACGCAAAGCATCATTGGCGTACGTTTGGTGAACTACTCCACTTGTATTCAGTGTAACTAATTAACTTGCAGCTGTCTCACATGTCGAAAGAAGAAGGTTCGCTGCTCGGGGACTACTCCTTGTCAGTACTGCTCCAAACGTGGCTTGGACTGCAGGGTTCCCGAGCATGGACATAAGCGTATGTATATGGCCAAGTGAGTATTTCTTATTACCTACTTTTATGTATGTTCAACACTGATTACTCGCCAGTCGTATTGAAGAACTTGAAAGCAAGTTGGCCAGATATGAAAAAGATGGGTACGACGGACTACCTTCTACTCTACCGCCTAGAGCATCTGGTATGTAAATCTCACAGTGCATTTTGACACATCATAACATGTGATAGAACCCTTGATTTCAGGGACACCACAAAATGGCCAACGTAGAGAATCTAACATCCATCCAACATCCTCGCACTCCTCTCCACAAGCAGATTCTTCTTATCAAAACAGATCAAGATCTCCTAGCTTTATTCGCCCATCTACAAGTTTCTCTGCACCTCTATCCGTATCTCAACCCAAATACCCATCTTACAATGTCACCCAAGCATCCCCAGCTGCAAGTAAGTCGAATTGTATTAGCCAAACCATTGGATGAATACTTACCACCAACAGCCATTCTTGCTGGGTCATCTCTCAGTTCTAGCCACACCTTTGGTTCTCGCGTTCAGGACTTGCTCGGTTCTTCGCGTGCAGAGTTGGAGCCAACTGCAAAGCCCTGGATCAGCCCCGAGGCAAACCGCGAAACGATCAGCAACCCATGGCGTCTTTCCACCAACGACTTTCCCAAACTGCCACCCAGAGACGAGGCTCAACGACTCTTGGATACAGCGCTGTTCTACATTGGTCAATCGCAGCATCACATTGATGCTCGTGAGTTCTCTGATAAGATGTGGGCCTTTTATCGAAACCGTCATGATCCTGCTCAGATGGAAGAGTTGTGGGTTCTGGAGATGATTCTGATGATTGCCATTGGGATATTGTTCGACCGCAACCCAGTTGGCAACGACGATTCCCCAGGCGCTGAATTATTTAATTATGCTCAGAGAAACCTGCCAACTTTGTCTGATTTACGGTTCAAGGGGAAACTTGGAATTGAGATCTATGCTCTGTTTGCCATCTACCTTGGAAACATGAATCGCAAGGAGGAGGCCTATCTCTATGTAAGTGAAGCCAAGTGCAAGTTAAGAACTATTATCTTACTAGTGACTTATAGATCAGCACTGCTATGCGGATGGCAATAGCGCAAAAGTATCACAGAGTCTGTGGAACTAGACACTTGATGCAATCGGAAAGGGTTCACATGAATCGGCTTTGGTGGACTCTTTATATGCAAGAACGGTAAGTAGACAAAAAAAATGTTTTAATACAATGACTGACAAGCCTGTTAGTCGTTACGCCGCAGCAACAGGAAACCCTCCCGGAATAGGCGATGAGTCAATCAACATCCCCATGCCTACTGATTCTCCTGGCTTCCCGCCTGTGGGTCCCATGAGCACGAACATTCGGATTGCTCGAGCGACAGGACGTATCCTGGCTGGTAACATACTCTACTATCCATAAGATAATGGGCAGTGACTAACTCTCGACCAGTACTCTACAATCCCGAGGACGAACCAGAACACACCTTTATTCCCCGTGTTCAGGATATTGTCAAGTCTCTTTATGAGATCTCTCAAGAGATCCCCTCGGATTCAGTAACAGATGTATACAACTTGGGCCGAGACCAATCCTTGAGAACTACTGCTTCATTGCATCTGATGCTCTTCCAGGTATGCGAGACGTTTGCCAGAAAGTACAACCATGCTAACTGTCACGCAGGCGACTATACTTACTATAAGGCCGATCATGCTACATGCCGCGAAACTCATACTTGGCGGAAACGGTCCCACAGGTGAGCAGCTACACGCTTCGCCACTAGGCAGGCTCTCGAGGACATGTGCCGAAGCTGCAAGACGTCAACTCAAGGTAGTTGCCACACTCAGAAAACGAAACATGATTGGTAAGTTGGTAATCTATTTTTGATTTTATCTGCTGTTACTAACAAGGTTGCAGCAATCTTTGGATTCTACGATTTTGAGGCTTCATTTTCTGCCGCATTCATTATGATCCTTGCGGCTATCCTGGATTCAGTCTGTGATGAGAAATTGAAGATTAGTCCCAAACCTGGACTTGCCCAAGCTTTGGAGGAAATGCAACATCTCGCGGACCACGGCAACACGTATGCTCGTGAAAGATTACAAGAAGTAAAGAGACTGTGGAAGGTAATGGCGCAAAAGATTGAGACTCTGCAAGATGTCAATGTGTCTCCCCAAGGACAGCCTGTCGATGGCCAGACCAACAATAACACGACACATACAAACGGCGCAACTCCTGCTGCTTTCAGCGACGCGGGACTTCAACAAGGCGAGCTAAACACGGGATCACAAGCTCAAACATCACCCGAAGACTTCTCCCTTCTCGACACAGGCCTATGGGATAACTTTTCAAACCTCTGGGTACCCATGCCCGAGACTGCAGAGGGAAATCCACAGCAGGGAGTGATGATGATGGATATTCCTACGGATGACTTCTTTAAGCATTGTTATTCTATGTATAATAACCCGGACTGGGATCTTACAGGCGAGGACGCTGGGGACTTTGCGGAACTTGGAAGACATATTCAAGATGTATGACGAGTTTGGGAGGGAAAAGTTTCCGGGCATTTAACGTACAACTAGTAATCTTGGCTAATTCCACTTTAGCGGCTCTGGTAGGATAAACTTTGATGTGCTGACAGATATGAAGTGAAGTCTGTGTAGAAGGACAACGGTCCAAAACAATACCATTGGTTAGTAGGATCAGCGAATGAGATCAAGACCATGTCAGGGTGAGATATGATACTAGCGAATGAATAGAGTTGCTTATTCCAACGGTTTCTCACAAGCTGATTAATCTGCACTCGGGGCAACTTTGGAGCGAAGTGGCACCCACTAGCACCAGTCGGACAATCTATTGGTGCCGGAAGTGACATCACCTAACGTTGATTAACGCTGCATTTCCCTACTTTTGCGACGTACCCTCTTATCCCTGTAGTCACATTAGTAGATTGCGGCTGCGCTAAGCCTTGATGATTTCCAAGATGCTTCGGTCTAGAAGATCGGAGGGGTTTCAATAATACCGAAGGATCTTATTCGGTAGGTTTTGTAAAGCCATCTCTCGCGAGCGGAGCGGAGTTTGAATCGATGTGTAATGCACATGGATTCGGAAGTGTACCGGGGATATAAGACTGTTCATTTATCGCTTTGGAAACTTTTTTTTTAAATAACAGTACCACATCATTCTTCACATTCAACTACTACCAACTTCAAAATGTCAAAGACTCTGGCTATCTTCGGTGCTACCGGCCAACAAGGCGGTGCAGTCATCAACTTCGTTCTCAACGATCCTGAACTCTCTAGACAATACAACATCCGCGCCATCTCCCGCGACGTCAGCTCTGAAAAGGCTACCAAGCTCAAGGAGAGAGGAGTCGATGTCGTGCAAGGCGACTTGGCTGATTCTGCCTCTATCAAAAAAGCTCTCACGGGTGCCCATACTCTCTTCCTTGTGACAACTCCTGCTTGGACTGCCACTGACCTTAAGCCTGAGTTCGAGGTTATCAAAAAGACTGCCGATACAGCTGTTGAGGCTGGCGTGGAGTACATCATTTTCAGCAGTCTTCCTAGCACCACTGACATTTCTGGTGGAAAATACACTGCCAATCACCCCTTCGACGCAAAGGCCGAGGGCGAGAAGTATATCCGCACACTTCCTGTCAAAAAGGCCTTTGTTCGTCTCGGCTTTTTCTTAGAGAATATCCTCCAGGTCCCTGTCTGGGCGCCCCAGAATGACGCCGATGGAAACTGGGTCATGTCGACGATGCTGTCTGCCCAAACTCGCCTCCCATGGATCGACAGTGGCAGTAACTGTGGAAGTTATGTCGGCGCCATCCTCGCCGAGCCTGACAAGTACGACGGCGTGGGCTTTGACGCGGCTGTTGGATACTACAGCATGGACGAGCTTGTTGCTATCGAGAGTAAGGCTACTGGAAAGGACATCTCCTATAAGCAGATCTCGGCTGAAAAGTTCTTGGAGGGCATTCCCATGCTTAAGGAGGTTTACCACCAGGCCTTTTTAGCTGGTGAGGAGTTTGGATATTTTGGACCTGAAGGAGAAAAGTCGGTTGCGTGGGCCGCTGAGAAGGCTTGGGGTAAGCTTGTTACCCCAGAGGAGTTTTTTCAGGCTCATCCTCTCAAGCTGGAGTAATTCCCTAGAATTCACTATTTGTTGAGTATTCGTCTTGCCGTAGCTCAGACTCAGGCCAGTCAGCAAATCGCCATCTCGTCGATCTGAGTCCGAAGTCCGCCGATCTCGGTGGTGATGAATTCGCTGTAGACTGTATCAGTCGAGTCTTTGGCATAGAGTCAAGCCAACAATCTTTGCGCCTGATTCCTGTAGACATGAGCGTTCCATGCCCGCGAAACACTCGTGGAGATCCCGAGAGACGTGAATCCCGCCGTAATCGTAAGCTAATCTTAATCTTATCACATGCTTCTCTCGCCTACGGCTCGTGATATACGATATCCCTAGCATATAACACCTTCAACAGGTCTTAGACTACTTTAGAGAATTAAGCATGCCATTAATTCCTATTGGACTACTTCGTTACACTTGGCTTCAGGGACGCCATACATGGCATGATGAACGAGGAGGAACCCTGCCACGGACCCTCTGCCTGCTTCAACATTGAGTAATGACGGTGCTCTAGCAGCTCCGCTACATGCAGGTTGTAAAGCGTAGTATTACTATTCTCTTCTACAGATGATTATACATAGGCCTATCGTTGGGTCTGCTGGTAGAGCTGTTACAATCAGAATTGTGAATACAGAATTATCAGCCGGCTTGTACCCCGTGTCCAAAGTTCAGATCGTCCCCCTGAAACTGGCTCCTTCGGTGTTGGAATTTAAGCATGTATGATGACAGTGGTACGGTCGAAAGTGCCGCATAGGCCACACGTGGGAGGCGTATGGCTTTCAACCCAAACTAACATATCCCGTTCGGTCGCAAGACGTGGCCCGTGCACTACAACACCAAGAGTCGCACCACTAACAAGAAATTCAATTTGAAGCCGTAAATAGCAGTTGCAAGGCTAAAAAAGACATCGCGAGCCCGTCAGTTCCTTGTGAATTAACTATATCTACCTTACATGTTCCCTGTGCGCCCAAATATATTCCACGATGATCCCAAAAGTTCCACGCGAGGTCAAAACACTGCATGTTTCCTTTCTACGGGGAGTGTGACATATCTTCGCCTGACGGGCAGAACGCATCCGTGACAGCTGAGGCGTCAATCTACCACTGATCCAAACCGCACATGTTTTTCGCCAACTGCGCCAAGTCTGGTTTGCTACCTGATGACCCTGACGACTGCGGCCTCCGAAACAGTGTCGGACTCTGGTATGTCTGATAGTCCTCGACTTTTACCGTGCGAAGATAGGTATTGCAATCTTTTTTGCACTGCTCGTGTTTGTGCAGATTAGTACAATTTCTCGTCGATGGAGAATGTCTTCACGTACGCATTTAAAGGTATACCTCATGCTTCTGGACGGGTAACACTTTTTGCACAGAAAATGCTTCTGTCTGAGCGATGCCCAACAATTTTTGTTCGGACAATGTGTGATATGGCTTCCATAGAAAGCCATGGTACGATTACCGGACTTTGCCCAATTGAAATGACTCTCTCTTTGCTGCTCAGTCATTGACCCCAAGACGTAATCATAACCCTTGAAATTGTGGTCATTATAATTGGTGCGATAGGCAGACATGATGGGTATGATAGTGAATTACGATCTTGATCGGTAGGTGGTGAATTCCAAGTGAGGTATCGCACGGCCTGCTCTCTCAAGGAGGAGGGTCTTCCATTTGTACGCAGTCTCGATCCGCGGGCCGTTGTTATCTCGTAGTACAAGCTTGGGGAAATACCAGCGATTGGGCGAGCCTCTATTAGGCATCTCTCCAGCTGGGCGTTGCGGCTGAGGCTTTGCATATGCCATAATAGGCTAGAGAGAGTCTTCCTGCCGCGAGATTTGGGCTAAGCGAAGTCCTTCGCAACGCCACCGGCGCGTATCATACTGCTGTCTGAGGAGTCAATTCGTTGGTCTACGGCGCTTCGATCATTGTATGCAGGCTAGCGGCTGCCTTTTGATGCAAGTCGGTTGCCTTGTCTGTGATGTGATGTTCGCCAGGGCCAGGAGGCACCATCCGGCGCACTCCTAACCTCTGGAACAGCCTACATGACCTGATTCCTTCGTTGCTCGCTCTGACCCTCCTAGCAGATCCGGCGATTTCAAGACATCGCTTCTGCCTCGAAATTCTCTCCGTCATAATAGATATTTGCTGATCGTTAGGGAGACCAGCAATGGACCACTACCCTCGACCTCCGCCGGACGCCTTCACTATCGCCATCTTCTGCGCCTTAGATGTCGAGCGCACCGCAATACTTCGAACCATCAGACGTCTCGATGAGGACGAGAACTTCAGTAATTATCCACAGAACGAGTTGGACCAGAACAGTTACACACCTGGCTTTTTAGGCGATCATCTCGTCGTCGTCATCCGACTAGTCCAAACTGGAAAGTTCGCTGCAGCACATGCAGCATCTACGTTAAAAGACACATTTCCTGAAGTCAAATTGTGTATTCTGGTCGGAGTCTGTGGCGGCGCCCCCAAAAACTTGAGACATGAGGATATCGTGCTCGGAGACGTTATAATCAGCACTCGCATGATCAACTCGGACCGTGGCCGGATGACTGACAGCGGCCTCGAGATATACGATGACCACGACAATCTGCCCGACAAACTGCGAATTCCTACCAAGGGCTTAATCCACCGGTGGAGCTCCGAGTCTGATCAGCGAACAATCGAGAAAGAGATCAACAAGCTGATGGAGGCCCACCAGCAGGAGTTCACAAAACTCGTGTGCTCTCCTGAGGCAGACGAGGTCGAGATCAACCGGGCCAAAAAGTATCTGTACCCAGGACAAACAAAGGATCGGCTCTTCGAGGATGACTTCAACCATCGCCATCGCAAGCCCGGTGTATGCATTCACTGCGACAACGGCGAGATCAAGTACTGTCGTGAGGAGCCTTGCGCAGAAACGGGCTGCGATACGGTATCACAAAAGCTTATAAGGCGGCAACGCTTAGAGCGTGAGGACAGACCGCAGGTGCAATTGCATTTTGGGACCTTCGCATGTGCTGACCATGTCTTGAGAATGGCTCAGCAGAGGGACATACTTACCGCTCAACACGATGCGATCGGCTTTGAGATGGAGGCAGGTGGCATATGGGATTTACACGCTACACTTGTGGTCAAGGGCGTGTCGGATTACGCAGATGGCCACAAAAACAAGGACTTCCAGGGATATGCAGCGACGTCGTCGGCAAAAGCTGTCAAGGTCTTGTTGAAGCACTTACCTCCCACCAAGAGACGTCACGTTGACAGAGACGCCCCAACAATGCCTGGTGAGTACAGTCGCAGCCCGCTGAAACGAAAAATCGGAGGCTGATCGTGCTAAGGGGCCGCTCCTAGGTACTCCTGGTTTCAATGAGATTCCAATGCCCGAAATACATTGCCTACACAGTCACTTGTTTCTCAACCGTGAAGAGAAACTCGAAAAGTTGTTAGATATCTTCTGCTCGCGAAGGTCACAAGCCGTTGCCGGCGAGAGGGCTCTGTTGACTGGAGCGCCAGGCTCAGGGAAGACGGCGCTTTACGAAAAGCTGTATGAGCAAGCCAAAGACCAGTAAGGATATTGCAACCCAAGTGCGCCCAGTACTTGACGAACCTGGTCTGACAATCTAAAAGCTATTGGGCCTGGTGGTCCATCAATTGCCGATCCTTGGAGCACATCGATGACGACCTTGAAAATATCGCCTCGAGCTTAACCACGACGACGAACCCCCTCGCAGGTTCAGGTATGCCAACGTTGACGCCTGAAGAGCTTCGCCGAGTATCAATCGAGCGGATAATAGGACAGAAGAAACCCTGGCTTCTCATACTGAATGACATTGATGACGGAAAATTTGTCGAAGCCACCCTGAGCAAACTTTTGAACTGTTCCAGGGGTTCCATCCTGTTTGTTTCACGAGACGCTAACAC
The DNA here is from genome assembly GCA_013266165.1 of Fusarium graminum. Lineage (NCBI taxonomy): Eukaryota > Fungi > Ascomycota > Sordariomycetes > Hypocreales > Nectriaceae > Fusarium > Fusarium graminum. Next base: position 18,769 of record JAAGWP010000316.1, read on the forward strand.
AAGGCTGCATTTCACGATTTCATCTAACAACATCATACATCTCGAGGGCCTGCCGGAAAGCTACGGGGTATCGCTGTTCAAGGTGACGGCAAGCAAGTTCGATGCCGCAGGGTCTGAAGGGTCATGCTTAGAACTGGTCCGCAAATTGGACCATCTTCCTGAAGCAATTCGCCTTGCCGCGCTTTACCTTTGCGAAGATCCCATGGAAGCCTCAAGCTCGAAGTTGAGCGATCAGATGGGCGGATTTCTACGCATATTTGATACTCCTGAAGAGAAGTCGGCAATGGACATCTTTCACGACTTGTTCGCCAAATTCACCGATAAGCTCAAGGCCGAAGATGCTTCACCTCTAGCCCAGGATGCGCTGAGTCTGCTGTATGTGCTCGCGTTCGTTTCTTCTGACCATATCGCGTACTCGACGCTGGAAACAGCTTTGAAGAACTGGCATGCGCATGCCCAGCAGAACCGCAGTAGCGAGAGGTCGATAACTAAGGCTGAACAAACATCCTGGTTCTTGTCACCAGTTCTAATCGACCGGCTATGGAAGGCACTCAGGGGCGCTATTGGACAATCCCCAGACAATTCGAGTCCAACGGAAGCCAGAAAATGGCCAAAGATTTCCTGGCTTGACTCTGACGAGAGTGTTGAGAAGAAGAAAAACATGCTTGGGAAAGCACTTATGCTACTAGAAAGATATGGGCTGATCGAATGGTCACGCACTACTGGCACCATCGCCATCAAGCGTCTCATTCAGCAATGCAGCTTCGAGTCGATTGCCAACACGCAGACTGCCGACTTGTATGCCGTGCAAAGCCTCATCATGCTTTCCCACTGCATAGAAAGTCGCTACGATGAGCAGAGCAGATCTTCCAGACGACTCCTGCATCGTCATCTCGAGGCCCATAGGCAGAAGTTTCCTGATCTTGGCAAGCTGTTTGACCTACTGGACGTCGCCATCGCACTGGTCCTCTGCATGCGGATATCTCTCACATATTACGAGTATGGAGATATCGCCAGTGCAAAAAGGATCCAGACGTTGGCAGTGGCCAAGGCCACACCCAGGATCAACGAAGCGGACCTTGCCGAGCTCGATCTGATGCTCAAAGCACGCTCTCAACTTGCCGCTAGTCTTTTTGACTTTGATGGCTGGGGCGAGCGGGAGCAAGCCGCTACAATCCGCCTCGAGGTCAAGGAACAACGAGAACAGCTGTGGCTCAACAATCGAGAAGACCCGCTGTATCACAGGCAGTATATCAGTTCATTGGCAGACCTTGCTGATAGCTACGACTACATACCGGATAAGACCGACCAGGCTATCATCTATCGACAGCAAGTCATAGATGAGGAGGAAAAGCTGATAGGCAACAAGTCTGAGGAAATGACCGAAGGCAAGCAGCGCCTCGCACGGAGTTACTTTCGCGACGGGCAGCGACATCGGGCATTGGCTCTCCGAAAGGAAATCTATGACGGTCGCATGGGTCGCGAAGATCTGTCCCACCAAGTACAGGAACCCTCAGATGAGCAAGTTTTGTCTATCCTGAGTGACTTGGCCGATAGTCTCTGCTCTTTCGGACATTGGTTAGAGGCCATGGGGATGCGGCAAAAAGTCCTGGAGGCACGGAAAAGAAAACTAGACCCTCGACACTACGACATCATGGTTGCGAAGTCCGACCTGAGCATAAGCTATATGAAGATGCGTCAATACGAGGAGGCCATCAAGTTGCGCGAGGAGATCTTCCTACAATACGAAGCCGCCTTCTCATTGAAGAATGGCCTGACGTTGAGAGCATACTGCCAACTCGCGCATGCCGTGGGCCGTTCTGATAGCCCCGACTGTGGACCAATGAAGGCATTCGCAATGTACCGCGAGGCCACGGAAATCTGGAAGGACCTGACGGCTGAAGGATCGCCATTGACGCATACCCTAGACCGCATAGACACGATGGCAAACATGGCGGATGCCCTACAAAGATACATGTTGAAAAATCCCACGAGGAAGCTGTTCCCGCCCTTGAACTACCTGCCTAAGGGGACTAGCATTACCGATGAGGCTATCAGGCTACGGGTTGAGATCCATGAGATACTAAGTAAACAGCACGGAGAGGATAATGTCATTGCACTGGTTGCTCAAAATGCTATAGCGGACTGCTACGTGGCCAGTGGACGGCTTGAGGAAGCCCGCGAGCTGCGTGACCAAGTGTTAACCCAGTGGAAGGAGTCCGCGATTCCGGAGGCCATCGACAGTGACATGCGGTACCACATGGCTATTCGATCGCAGGCCAGATCCTACGACTTATTGGCAGCATTCTGGGCGCCTACAGGACCTGACTTCTACCGACCGACGGTGTCACAGGACGCACTGGAGGGTGACGACGGGGAAAGCCGAGCGTCGTCATCATGGCGCTTGTTGGTCCAGCAGAGATACGAGCGCTCGGGATCCTGGAGGTCGAGTCACTCGAGCGACAGGATGAGCGGTTATGGCAGTGAAGATATGAAAAGGAGGACTGGTTACTTGGAGGCCGCTTGCAATTCGTGGAGGGATCTCTTGCGTCTGCAGGGTGGTAATAATCACGACGAAGATGATGATAAGAATGCCAATTACGAAGTCCTGCGTACCATGCGAGACCTCGGTGACGCGCTGAGACAGTATAACGATGTGCTGGTGGAACACGAGGAACAGGGGACTGAAACATCACTGATCATGGAGGCAAAGCAGCTTTGGACCAGAGCACGCAATGTCCTGGCCAAGCCCGAGCGGCTCGGACCCGAACACCCTGAAGTCCTGGCCCTGGACGAACGGATCGAGTCTTTGGAAGTTCTGCCACCCGCCGACGTCGTTAGGATCAATGACTGGGTTTCCCAGGTTGTGGATGAAGAACAAGAGGTGCTATCTGGGGTCGAGACCGACGCAATGGCTGTAGGAAACATTGAAGCAATCCAGCCGGCCAGCAACCATCAAATGGGTACCAATCCGGCGACACTCGATTCGCAACAGTAGATAGTCGTAGTGACCAGTGTTGCTCTCCACCAAGGCTCCGTAGATCCTTCAAGTCGTAGCCACACTTTCTCTTTACCCTGTCGGGGCTTGGCACAGCTCGCAAATCATTCGACCTCGGTGAAAAATGCCTTGATTGAAAGGAAAAGAACAAGGGGAATACAAAGGAACGTCACAACACCAAGAATTCGCTGGTCGTTACCGACCAAACCACTAGTTTGGTAGTAACAGGGAGCATTGGAAGAACCTCCTAATCGACCAGGGAAGAATTGAAGTTTGAGAATAAACTTGTTAAGATCTAGAATGTAAAGAGAACTAGAGGTCTTACTATAAAGTCCTTTTGAGAAGGGTCCCCCAAAGTACCATAAGAAATGACCGCTTTAGACCAGGCGACAGAAAGGCTTAGCTAACTTAAACATAAGACTTAGGGTCTTTGCGTAATCTTTATTCACTATCAATTCAATGGTCCAATCTTTGGCACTCTATAGGTTATGAGACGTAACCATTGTGGCCCAAGGTTTGTGAAGTCTAGAGCTTATTCCGTACAAATGCAATACTGCAACACGAAAATATCGAACTTTTCGCCCAGAATATCCAACTTCACAGGGAGATCCTCCATCATAGACAAACTCATTACAAAACGTTCAGGTACCGCCAGAGAAAATTCATACCGCTCACCAGACCCGTCAAGCCAGTATACAAAATCAAAATACCATAACCACTTCCATATCCCCCGATAACCTTTCCCTGCCACGGCTGGCCTCTAATGAGAGAGCCGCTCAATGGTCCGGATATGATATTGCCCACTCCTCTGCCTACGCAAAGGTGACCATGCACCATAACAGGATCCACGTGCTCGTTCTCGTCTTGAAATTTCTGACACACTTCTCTCATGATGCCAGGCCAGATGGAAGCCCACGATCCGGCGAAGAGTCCGTACATGACGCAGAAGACGTAAAGAACGGGTAGAGACGCAGTAAGGCCCCAGACTAGTAGGACGGATATACCCACGCCCACTGCTGATATGAGCATGCATGTCGTGACTGCAAGTTTGTCGCTGAGAGAACCCATGATCATCAATCCGATCGTGGTAGCTGTGTTGACCAAAATAACCGTAAGGGCTGATAGAATAGTCGATGTGCCAAAGGTTGTTCGGGCATAGGTTGGAAGGTAAATGGTAGGAAGAAAGTAGCCTGTGGCTTCCACCACATTGACTAGCTGGTGAAGCATAAACACCCTTGATGTGACAAAGCGCATGTTAAGAGGCTTTCGGTGGATAGTAGTAGAGAGCGGTAGTCTAGGCTTGACAAAGTATGCCAAAGGGGCCGCAGCTCCAAAAAGAATACCAGAGCAGATGCGCACTGTCGTCTGAAAGCCGTATTTCTGAAGAAGGGTTTCCAGAACCAAAGGAAGCACAGCACCTCCAGCTCCAGCGGCGCTCCAGACGATACCATAGGCAAAGCCCTTGCGTCGAACAAACCACTCGTCGATATATAGAGTACAAGGACAGTAGGCGAAGCAGCCGCCTATGCCGAACAAAACTCCTTGGGTTGCGATGAGGTGCTCTACAGTTGTGCAGAAAGAGCTCATTGCCATGGCTAAGGATGTGACAAAGAGGCCTGCGTAAGTGAACCAGCGCGCTTGGCGGGGGTAGAAACGGCAGATGACTACCACGAACGGCGCTCCTAGATACAACATGCCCTACATGAATGTTATAAGCGTTTCTGTTTCTCACTCAGAAAGTTTCTTACCGTTGTGGTTGTTCCAATAGCAGCGATGTTGCTCGAGCCTGCAAAAGGTTCATTGTGACTGTAATACTCCTGGAAAACACCAAATGAAAACCCAAAGCCTATTGATATCGAAGTTAGCTTAAGCTTACACTTTTTGTATAAATACTGAGAAACCTACCAAACGTCACAGCTTCTACGACCCAGCACGCAGCCAAGAAAAGCCAGGCCTTCCTCCCGCCATCGACAGGAGGTAGCGAGAACTCGGCATCTGTTCGAGACTCGAAGCGATTACCAAGAGTACCTCGTAGCTTAGCTGTGTCATCCGAGGCAGCCCTGTTGGGTGTGGCGAGCTCGATCGAGGTTTGGGACATTGGATATTTATTTCATAAAACAGAGTTGTCTTTGGAATTAACACAAGAAAAAATTAAACTCTGATAGTCGGTATATATACAGAAAATAATGAAGCGCGCCTTCTTCGAACGTGCTGCTGCGCCCTACAATGCAACTCTGGATGCGGTTTAAAGCATTGACCCGATTCGTCAAAGATGTTGTTGATGTTGTTCTTACAGGGCGCAGAAAAGGATGCGATATCGGCCTCACCAAAAGATGGCTGACGCTTACGGTTCTCACGAGATGGTTTGCCGATGCGACACATGGGATCATATGTTGAGTGATGGCGAAAGTCAGAATACAATATATTAAGAGATTTAGCTCAATTAATAGACCTGGCCTATCTTTGATACAAACAAGGGCGTAATATCGGTGCAAGTATAAACGATTCAACGGCACAGTCCTAAACATGTCCCTGCTGCTGTCCAATCAAAGCAGAACTGCTTTGCATTCCAAAGTCCTGATAAACCTGGACTTGACTCTTCTGGCTCTTTTTAAGACCCAAGTAAGGGAAGAAATAGCAAGGATGCAGAAGTGTAACAGCTCCAATGGCCACAAGCATTGCTGTTGCATCGAACACCAGGAATAGTGGCTCGTTTTTCATTACGTCTCTCTGGGTTTCTGGAATCATCTCGGGGATACTGGAGTCATTGTTAGATACTGGCACTTGGAAAGTGAATAGGGGAATCCTACCGATAGATGCAGCGGATGATGATGCAGGCATATGAGATGCCCAGGGCAAATACAAACCAGCGTACTTTTCTGGATTCCTGCTGAGTAGCCTCCTCGCGAATAAGAGGAATTTTCCCTATATCTATCAATCCGGGTGCGTATTCAGGAGTACCACTTCCCACAAGAAGATCCCGACTCTTGATGGCCTGAATACGACGTCGGGTGTATGTCAACATCAGAGTCCCGCAGCACAACATATTAACAACTTGGAAAGAAACACCTCCAATGACAAGAACTAATCCCAACTTCTGCATAGCCGCGGGTCCGTTGCCTATGGAACCTAAAGCAGCCAACCCACCACCAGCAATCTGTACGAATATAGAGATAAAATCCGTCCCGACAAAAACAAGAGGATACAGCCTTGGCTTGAGGAGCGACCACTGGGCCCCGTACCAGATGACGAGGTATTTGAACGTAACAGAGATAGCAGCAGCGACAAATGTGGGAGCCAAAAGGAGTGTCATGAACGACATGATAAAGTAGTTTTGCCCCCATGGATTTTTGGCCAGGCCATAGCGAGCGAAGTGGCCTAAGAATTCAAAGGTGGTGCCGATGCCCAGCCAGATCATATATGACCATGTTTTAGCTCGGAAGCCCTGAAAGACTTGTGCGAGGAATAAAAGTGCGAATGCCATGGTAAAGAAGATGGCGGCTCCTTCGGAGAGGTAGGCTCCGTAGAATGAGGATTCGATGGGGCAGCGTTGGGAGACTTTATAGCAATGAGTGTCATCTTCATCCATTGCGTGTAAAAGTTCTCAATATAACTCAATATGAGAGTAATGGTAAAAGAGTCAATGTTATTGTGTAAGATGGGTTGATTAGAAGCTTACTATCGTAGACATATTTAATCTTAAAGCACTGGAAGGGCATCGTATATAGACAACACCCAATAACAAACGATACGATATTTTGGCATAAATGGGACTGTGCGACAATCGATCCAAAAGGAGTCCATTACAGGGAGCAGGGGTGTAAGTGAGCAGTCGTCATTCCGCTTTCAGCCACTCCTACTCTCAACTGTAGCTCCAAGATATCCATTCCTGTCATTGGCTCAGTCGTTTAGACGCAGGGACGTCAAGATAAGCATCCTAAGTTACCTGACACCTGTCGCGTTGGATCCACAACCTGTCACAAAAGCCCCTGTTTCGTCACCAGCTGTTGGGCGGAACAGACAGTGACAGGGGTCTAACGATATCCATTCCAGCCTGACAGGCCTCAATACAGCCTCCTTTGTATGAGTAGCTGAAGTATCGTAGCCAGGTACTCCGCAAGCGCACCATGTTTCCCCTGTGGATACCGTGTCATGAAGTTTTGACTCGCCCAATTGAGAGATGATTATACACCCACGTAGCCAAATGTATCATTTCTTGTCACTCGAAGTGTACAAATGTTTGGTATAAAAAGATGAATTTCTCGTAAACTCTTGAAATGCTGTTTCCTATGTCTAAACTATTTGATATATGCATGTTTATCTTGGCAACCCTTAGCTATACGGGGTAGTTTCCTTCCTCTCACGGGGTACTAAGCCTATTTAAGCTATCTTTAGCATAGAGCCCTCTAAGGTAGTCTTTTCTTTTAAATCTATTAAGATATATATTATCTCTTTTAAACCTTTTTATAGCTTTCTGAAACTAAAATCTCTATACTTTTATATTTTATATTGAATCCTTTATCTATATTATATTTTAGTTTATTTATAATTTTGAGTTTTAACTTATTAATTATAAAAATAGATTAGAAAAATATACTATCTCAGTAAAAGAAATTGCACCACACCTACCCTCTATTGTAATTGGCTATTATAGATAAAATCTTTTTATTGGCTGAAATTTGGCTACCCCGTGAGAGGAAGGAAACCACGCCGTATGGCTAAGGGTTTACCGTTCATCTTAACCATCTCGACACGACCAAACCAGTAACAGGACCTGCCCTCAATCGTTCCCCCATTAATAAGCATAAAAGAGAGTAGCCTCAGAGTCACTCTGCCTGATCTTTCTGTTGGCTCTTACCAACATCCACCTCATAAGCCACACTCCAGCGATACAGGCGACAGCAAAAGCCGCACTGCTGGAAAGCGGCAAGATGTATCGAGGTGCATCAGACTTGGGCCACAAATACGGGGTCCAGATCAAGCTCAAGGTAGCAGATACGTTGGCGAGAGCCAAAGCCGATGCTTTCTTCTCTTTTGTCTGACCACAAGTGTTTCCAACCCAGGCCAAGAGGATCGAGTTGACACCATAAGTTCCAATGGTGAAAACACACATGGCAAAGTATCTCGCGCCGACATTCATCGTAGAGCAAGCCAGGACAAATCCAAAAGTTGCGACGATTTTGGAGATAGTGATGTGCCAGGTGCTCTCGTTGAAGTGCCCCGAAGACTTTGCCCACAAGATGGAGAGAGCTCCGGCAATCAAGAACGGAGGACATGTCAAAACCAGGGTAATTGTGGTGTTGAAGCCGAGTGTGTTGACAATTGTAGGGAAGAAATTCTTGAAGCCGTTGGTAGCGAGGTGCAGGTGCTGAAGAATGATAAACACCCAAACTCGGGGGTCGGCGATAGCCTCGCGAAGTCCGTTCCAAGGGTTTCCATCGCCCCTCTCACCTACTGTGTCTCGGAGAACGCGATCGTGGGCGAGTTGACGTTGCTCTGGGGTAAGCCATCTGGTAGTCATGGGCGTATCGGGGAGTGTGAAGCAAGCCACGATAGCAAGAGCAAAAGTCACGGCGCCTTGGAGGATAAAAAGCCATCTCCAGCCCTTGATACCTGCCAATCCATCCATGCCTTCAAAGACACCTGCGGCGATGAGACCCGCGAAAGCAGAGGCGAGCACATTGCCTGAGTAGAGGATACTAATTCGTGTAGCTAGTTCCTTTCGAGTGTAGAATGTCGACAACATGTATAGAGCACCAGGGTAATAAGGAGCCTCAACAACACCGAGGAAGAAACGCGTGAGGATGGCGCCGGTGTAGTTGTGAGTCACAGCAGTAAGGGAGCTGACAACAGCCCATGCCATCATGAAACCGCCCATGTACCACGATGGTCGGACGCGGGTGATGATCATGTTGCTGGGAATTTGACCCAAGATGTAACCGACGAAGAGAATAGATACGGAAGTATTGTATTGTGATCCTTGGAGTTTGAGGTCTTCCTCGAACCCATTCAGACGGGCGAGAGTGATGGCATTGCGGTCGAGGTAATTGAGCCAGTACATGACCCAGAGAGTTGGCTGTTATTGTTAGAACTTGGGCGACGAGCATAATTGGCGATAAAAGCATACCATGATCCATCGATCCAACTTCCTGACCAGTTTGATCTCCTCAGGATCAGACTTGGCCGTGGCACCAGAATAATCTCCGTTGCCCTTCTTGTCAAGAATCTCTGCCGAAAACTCCTCATGAGCGGCATTCTGCTTCTCGTGGTCAATGGTTTCGACACCACTCATGGTCTTCTGCTCTTGAGGTGCTGCCATAGTGACCAAGCTCTGGATGTAACTTGAGAAGTAAAGAGTTGGGAGAATGGAATGGTTGAAACACTCTGGGCAGGGGGGAATGCAGCGGTATTTGAACCTGGAAACTATCCAATGCTTGCCCCCGCATGTCTACCCCAGATTCTGAATCCCAGATTCCGGGGACAAGAGGCGGGGATTGTTGAGGGAATCACCAAAGGTGTTGCTCTGTGACGTTCGGCGACGGGCCCGCACGCCGAATGGTTTGTGCCAAGACGCTATTCTGAGCGAACTAGGGATGGCCACGATGAGGAGAATAAACAGCAACCATCGGGTCTAGAATAGCTCCGCAAAAGAGACTGAGGGTAATGATGTCCGAAGTTAATTCTGTAGATGCAACGGAGATAGCAAAGGTCTGTTCAAGAGAGTAAAGTGCATAGCTGTGTTATTGAGGAAAGCACTGAAGGCGCTGATGGCGTTGTCACTACCCTTGTCTGCGACTTCCTCAAGTGGGCTCACCATTTACACCATCATACCGAGATACTACTCCAACAGGGTTGGAAATTGTCTCATCCCGACTCCCCAACCCCGCGAGTCAGGATAAGGTAACAATTAAGCTTACTTGAATAGTCTCCCAAACCGAACCCGATCAAGGCCCCATGAGTTCTCTCAAGCGGGGTCCCCATCTCCATCTTTGTTCCCTCAATCCACGGCCTCACCCACCGAGCACGGCCTCCATCGCCGCCCATGCCTTCAAACGCCTGCGACAGATGTCACCGTCGCAAAGTCCGCTGCGATAAGGTCCAACCCCAATGCGGACTCTGCAAAAGAGCAGGTGTGGCGTGTGAGTATGCCGTTAGTGAGCATCAGTTGCGTAGAAGGAATATTCAGAAGCTTGAGAGGCGGATAAGGGATTTGCAGGCTAACAACGAGACGTTGTCGGCACAGCTTCGTCACTCCGAGGTGTCTACGCCGCGGGTGAGGGAAACAGAGGGGTCGCCTGCGACGCAGATCAATGGATCGAGCACGCCAGGGGATGGGGAGGTTGCAGAGGAGGTCATTCAGATGAGTCTCATTGCTGGCGGAGGGCATCATTTTGTTGGCTCCACGAGTGGCCTTTTGCTGGCCAATTTGCTCCAGTCGCGACCGCAACCTTCGTCGTCTGTACATACATCAGGATGGAAGCCAAGCTCCATATCAGATCTTGCTTCTCCCCAGGTTGGATCGGGTCTACCGCCTAAGAGTCTTGCATCAGAGCTTCTCAAAGCATACTGCAGTCACGATCACCTCTGTTATCCCTTCCTCTCCACCAAATCCCTCTACCGCTCCCTGGACGCGGTGTACGACGAAGGTCGCGACAAGGATCCAGTGGATGCCTTCTTTGTCGACATGACCCTCGCGATAGGCACTGCTCAAGTCCACAAGTTCAACTGGAATGGCGTGTATGATGCTGAAACGCATTACAACCGCGCCATGACGATGTTGGCAGATGTTCTCGCACACGATGGCATTGAGAGGTTACAAGCCTTACTCTTGGTGTGCCAGTACAGAATGGGGACTACATCGAGTAATACCACCACGAGTGTATGGCATCTCATCGGCGTCGCTGCTCGAACGTGCCTAGAGATGGGTCTGCATCGAGCTGCCACATATGCACTCCCTCAGACAGGCGAAGAAGATCCAAGTCGCAAAGCTAGGGAGGAAGAAATGGAGACAAAGAGACGATGTTTCTGGAGTCTCGTCGCTCTCGATCGTGTAACGAGTCTTGCTCTTGGCCGTCCTTTGGCACTTCAACTCGAGGACATCGACGTCGACCTTCCACCGTCCTCAGCCTCCGACCAACTTCCCCAAGATAGCAGTCCTCTTTCATCAGCACCATACGGCACACCGCAATATCGCGCTGCGACATCTATCTTCGTTCACATCGTTCGGTATCGTCTCATCTGCGGCAAGATCATCAACGCACTCCATCGAAGCGCCAAGCATGTTACTTTTGCGAATATAAGCTACGACGAAATGCGAACAGCGCTAGCGAGAGAATTACGAGAGTGGCACACAGAAACATCAAACCTTCCGCTTGTTAAAAGCGATTCGACTGCTGCCTCACCAGCGAGTGGCTCTAGCTTTCGCTCTGAAGAGTGGTATCGTCTTTTGTACCACAACGGCATGCTTATGCTATTCCGACCGTCCCCGTGCTTGAATGATTCAGCGGTAAATAGCTTTGCGCTGCAGAATGTTTTCGACTCGGCGCGAGAGTCTATCAGTCTATATGCTAGTCTGCATCGATCGCGGAAGATTAACTACTCGTGGATAACGATGCATTCTGTTTTCTTGGCTGGATTATCGTATATCTTTGCTTTAAGACATCACTTCCAGGCTTTGCAAGTGTCGACTTCTGAACCAAGACGAGCAAGGTTACATGCGACGCCTACTATAAGTCAAGTCGTCAACGACACGCGTGCATGCTCCAAAGTTTTGGTCGCTGTATCTGAGAGATGGGATCTTGCGAGAAACTGCTCTGATCTATTTGATAGGCTGAGCGATGCGGTAGTAGCAGATGTTGTCGAGGCGTCGACTTCAAGTCATACAACTGATATGAGTATTGCCGCAGCCGTAAATACTGTGCCGTTCTCTACGGACTTGTCGAATATGATGGTTGACAGCACTTTTAAGGATTGTTTTGGAGATCTGCAGAGTCTTGGGTTGGACGAATTTCACAACGACGCAATATCGCAGCTTTCTCAGGAGTGGTATTTTGGTCTAGGGGATGATACCCATAGGTACTATTGAAAATATTATTATATACTTGATTCAGCCTAACGCCTGTCAAAGGCAAGCCAACCCCAGACTCTATCCGCCAGATGATACTCATGAACCTCTCCCCACGTTTAATATCGAAGATAGCGTCAAGACACTACCCACGGAACATACGTACAGAAAGGGGACCAAGGCCAAGACAAGGCCAGGAAGGCTCAAGTCCGCTTTACTTTACCCAGGAGGTCATCTTGCTACGGGCTCAGAAGCATTGTTCCCTTCTATTTATTGATAGCTCCACAGGACCTAGAACTCCCTGAACAGCTACTGAGGCTCGGTGTGGTATTGTTACTGAACTTTGTCTTCGTCTTCCCCTGCTTTCTGTTTGGTTGGACGCTTGTCATGGATGCACGGCGACCGGGAGCAGAAGAGAAAAGAAATCACATGAACCTTGGCTGCTACCGATCGTGAGTGCGTCAAGGTGAAGTTGTTATTCTCGACCCAAAGTCAAGGGATAACCGAACTAACCACAGCCTTGAATTGTGCAATACACCGTCAAAGGCGGAGTTTTTGTCGGACTCGGCCGCCGAAACCGAACATATACGAGCCGTGTAAGTGGATCGTTTCTCGGCGCCGAGTCCGCTAATCCACAACCCAATTCAACACGGAAGTCATGAGATGTTCATGTCAAATATTCTGAAGTAATACGAAAAGGGAAATATCTTTATTCCGACGGTTCACAAGTTAAGATAAACGTCTAGCAACAGAGCCGCAACACTTTGTTATTCCCCCGAACCCTCACCTCATCATTTCACCTCCCATTTCACTTCCCATTTCACTTTTCATCACATATCCAAAATGCTCGACAGACCACCCATCCGCATCGGAAATGTCTCTGGCGCAACAGGCGATCATCCGCACGCAATGGCGCGCATGGTCAGCTCAGGTAACGTAGACGTTATCACGGGCGACTGGCTCTCCGAGATGAACATCGCCTGGAACGCTATCACAAAGCAGGAAGTTGACCCCAATCTTGGCTATGAGAATGGCTTCTTCGAGCAGCTCGACGAGTGTCTGGACGATATTATGCAGCGCGATATTCGTGTGGTCACTAATGCTGGGGCTCTGAACACGGATGCTTTATATAACAAGGTCAGAGACCTTTGTGAGAAGAGGGGATACGCGGATTGCGTAGTTGCCAAGGTTCTCGGCGACGATGTCTCTGAGGTCGCTATGGATCGCGAGAAAAGGAGAAATATCCAGATTACACATTTGGATCATCCGGAACAGACTCTTGACTCTTGGGGCTTTGAGCCGTGTTGCGCAACAGCATATATCGGCTGTTGGGGTATCGTCCAGGCCCTTCGCTCCGGCGCACGCATAGTCATATGTGGCCGCTGCACAGATGCCTCTCCCGTCATGGGGGCAGCCGCTTGGTATCACGGCTGGCGAGAGGATCAGTACGAGGAGCTGGCTGGTTCTCTGCTGGCAGCTCATCTCATCGAGTGCGGTCCTTACGTGGTTGGCGCCAATTTCTCTGGATTCAAAGATTTTCTGCCTGAGCTTGTGGATATTGCATTCCCTATCGCTGAGATCAATCAAAAGGGGCGCTGTACGATTGGTAGGACGGGTGAGGGCGGTGGTCGCGTTACGAAAGAGACTGTCACTGCGCAATTGCTCTACGAACTTCAGGGACATTTATACCTGAACCCTGACGTCGTAGCAGATCTGTCAGGAGTCAAGGTCGAGCAGGAGTCACCTAATCGTGTCTCGGTTTCCTGCGTTAAGGGTTTTGCTCCACCTCCAACCGCAAAAGTCATGATCGCTGCAAAGGGTGGTTTCCAAGCTGAGGCAACCTTTTACATCAACGGCCTCGACGTGGCCGAGAAAGCAGCCATGATGAAAGCTCAACTAGCATACATGTTTAAAGACTCCAACTTCAGCCGTCTCAGCATCGAGTTATACGGTGCTCCCGCCGAGAACCCAACATCACAACAAGCAGGGACCGTCTCCCTGCGCGTGTTCGCCCAAGCTCGTCGGAAAGAAGACATCGAGGCCTCCAAGTTTAAAGTCCCGATATACGCCCTCCGCATGCAGAGTTATCCAGGCTACCACATGAACCTCGACTTTAGAACCATGGTTCCCAAACCCTTTATGGAGATGTTCCCTGCGCTGATGCCCGTTTCTGCAATCGACCACCGCGTCGAGATGAGTACAGGTATTTCGCATCGCGTGCAGCCACCTGCCAAGACAGCTACTTATCCCATCGTGAGACCATCAACTGAAACTCACGGACCCGTGGATATGCTCACTTTTGGACCAACAGAGTGGGTGCCGCTGGGAAGTGTTGTGCATGCGCGGTCGGGTGATAAGGGCGATAACTCCAACGTGGGGTTCTTTGTACGGAATGACGATGAGTATGCTTGGTTGAGGAATCTTTTGACTGTTTCCAAGTTGAAGCAGTTGTTTGGTGATGATTGGTTCAAGGGGAATACTGATCGGAGAGTTGAGAGGGTTGAGTTTCCCGGCATCAATGCTGTGCATTTGTAAGTTTCCCCTATTTGCGGCGACTTTACGATACTGACTGTTACACAGCCGAGTCCTGGATAATCTGAACGGAGGTATTGCTTCCTCAGACCGGATTGATGGGTTGGGTAAGGGTATCGGTGAATACCTGAGGAGTCGATATGTCGATGTACCCAAGGCGTTCCTCGAGAGAGGAAGAATCTAACGATCCAACCAGATAGATATTTGAAGAAGCTAGATTATAGATGACAAATGATATCAAGACCGATCACCCAAGGCAATAGGTGCCATACAGATTGGTACGTCTTGTCCTCCCACATGTCTCTCTTAATATCGCTCTGCTTGCCCAGCTGGGACAAAGTATTGTGGAGTCTGTCGATGCAGCTCGCAGTAGAGGAAACGCTGGGTACTTGATAGTAAGGGGGGTCTGGATAATATAGCGGGCGACAGTCCTTCGTGTGAGTTGGTCTGTTGTCGTGTTGTTACTCGCTGAAGACGGACTGGGTTTCTTGCCAGTTCATGTCTATGAGCTTTCTGACACTGGTGCATACGACCAGGTATATGGCTTGTCATCAAGGTTGTTATTCTTACCAAGCGATCTTTAACTCGGCCAAGTCTTGACCGATGTGACAAGCAGAGCTTTCATCCCCGTGTGAATCAGAAAATTTGATCAACACATACGATCACATATCCAGATCGTATACACCATGCTTTTGAAGCGAGATTCCGAATTGCCCATAACCTCCGAAATCTACCCAGATATATAGAAGCTGCTAGGCTTTCCTCGGGGTACCATAAAATTTAACTGCTTTAGACTAAGTGATAGGAGTATTTAGACAAGGTTAGTAGAAACTGTAGCGGTACTTTACCTAATCCTTTTCTATCCCTCGGCCTAGACGGTCTCTAACATGGGGGTTTATAAACCACGATCCTAACATGAATACCTTTATGAGGGAGAGTTCATCTGTTCGTCACGAAAAATCATAAATACCAAATCGATACATATCACACATCACTACCAATAGCAGATTTGGACTTTTCAATATATTCAAGACTGCTCAAGTTCGTGTTACACGTACAATCTCCTTCACACTGTTATTTAACCATCTCATGGCTTCTTTTCTTCTCCCTCCGACCTCGCCGCCAACCCTCGCCTATCTCAGAACGCCTAAATCCGCAAACTCCCGGATCGCTAGGTATATATTCGATCGAGGTGTAGTGGTTTCTCCTCAGGGTGGTGTGTGGTTATGTCCAAGTCTCCCGCGATCGTACGGGCAAGACAAACGAAAATAAAAAGGAATACGCATGGTTTGTTTTTGGGGGGGATATCACAAAAGATGCTTTCATTTACAGGGTCTCGAGCTTGTCGAGGATGGCCCTGGTGAATTGGTGGGTGGTGGAGGAGCCGCCCATGTCGGGGGTGCGGACCTTGCTGTGAGATTGTTAGCTTTTGCGCTTCAACCAAAGTAATGTTAAAACTTACCCATCGGCAATAACGGCGTAGGTGGCCTTGGAGATGCGGTTAGCATGCTCGTCGAGGCCGAGGTGTCGCAGCAGCATGCTTCCGGACAGGAGCATAGCAGTGGGGTTGGCCTGGTCCTTGCCCTTGATGTCAAGACCGACGTGACGGCAACCGGGCTCGAAGACAGCGACCTCGCGACCCATGTTGCAACCGGGGACGATACCGGGACCACCAACGAGGGCGGCGCCAATGTTGGACAGGATACCACCGTAAAGGTTAGGCATGACCATGACGTCGAACTGCTGAGGGCGAGAGACAGCCTGCATGGAGGCGTTGTCGACAATCATGTCGTTGACCTCGAGGGTAGGGTACTCCTTGGCAGTCTGGTGGAAAGTGCTGCGGAAAAGACCATCGGCGAGCTTCATGATGTTGGCCTTGTGGATGCAAGTAACCTTGGATCGGCCGTTGGCGAGAGCGAAAGAGAAGGCGAACTTGGCGATACGCTCAGACTTGGCGCGGGTGATGATCTTGAGAGACTCAACGACACCCTCGACGCTCTGGTGCTCGAGACCAGAGTACTCACCCTCGGTGTTCTCTCGGATGATGCACAAATCGACGTCCTTGTGGCGGGTCTCGTAGCCGGGGATGTTCTTGATCAAGCTGATGCTGGCGTAGATGTCAAGCTCCTGTCGCATGGCGACGTTGAAGCTCTGGTGGCCAGATCGGCTGATGGGGGTGTGAAGGATACCCTTGAGGCCGAGCTTGTTGCGCTTGAGGGAAGTGACAGACTCGCGGAAAGCCTCCTCGGTGCGGCCAGAGCCCTCCATACCAGAGACCTCGATCTGCTCCCACTCAACGGGGACGTTGTCGGCCTTGAAGACGGTCTTGACAGACTCAGCGACCTCGGTACCGATACCATCACCTGGGATGAGGGTGACAGTGTACTTGCCGCCATATTTGGCAGGCTTGAAGATATCGGACTGGACGGTGGCGAAGGATCGGGCGAGCTGGGGTGGTTGCTTGGCGACGCCGCGCAGCAGCTGAGTGTCTATGTTAGCAACAAGTCCGATTGAGCGTTGATGTATTTTATGTGATCAGTCTGAGCCATTTGCGCCATGCGGTTTCTGTTCCCCAATTGTGTCCCTCGAACCAAAACTCCAATTTTCGCCGGTTATGTCGCGATGATCATGACATGACATGCATGCCGTCACCTGCAGCCACAGCAATCCATTCGCTCATACCAAGCAGCATTACAAAGGACAAAGACCATCATGACACACAAATTAACGAAAAAAAACATCATAACGTACCTGGGCCGATCGAAGAGAGCCTCGAGACAACATGATGACGGTGGGGTATTTAAAAGAAGAGAGGAGAGTTCTTTGGAGGGGAAGTCAAAGAATGGCGAACCGGGGCACCGCGCACAGGAGGAGAGAAAGAAGGATGTTGAGAGGATAAAGAGGAGAGAGATTGTTTTTAGAAGCAAGAGGTTAAGGAAGAAAGAAGTGCAAGTTTCCACAGACAAACGCAAACGCAAACGCAAATCGCGCATGGCCCTTCCGCTTTCTGTCCCTCCCCGTCCGTTGCCCAAGGTTCCCACGGAACGGCCCTGGCTACTGGCCTCCACTGCCTGAATTGACTTGGTTTGGTGTCGCATTGGCCGAGCTCTCCATTACCGAGACTTTTTTTTTCTCTCTCTGCTTTCGGCCGCCGCTCGGAAATCGCGATTGTTCCGAGCTGTCACTGGTCGGGTGGAGATTTAGGCCCGGAGCCTTAGTCTATAACGAGTAGCTTATGGGGGTGAGTCCACTAGATTTCACTGCTATCTTGGGCTTAGCCTGCAAGGACTGGACCGAGCTTTCGACGCAAACGACGTCACGAATATCTTGTCGAGTAAACAACACAAGACAATGCGGAATAAATAACTTCATATTTATATCTTGCCAATCCGGCTTTCTTCTGTCTCTCTGCCCATTCACTCATACTCACTATAAAAGACTTCTTTCAAAATCTGTAGACTCATCATGACCACCATGACATAACGAGCTCTATCCCCCAGTGGAGCTTTTTCTGCGGGTCCATCAAATCTTGGCGCAGTATCAGGTTGCAAGATTCTGGTTATTGCTCGGACTTCGTACTTACGAAACTCTTTGCAGGCAGCACGCTCCGAAACAAGTCACAATCTCAATAACCTCACTTCCCACTTTATGCAGTAACTCAAACACTTAGGCTTCGCTAGTAATGGTCATAATCTATGTCCACGGCAAGCAATCCAAATATCGCCGGGCTCTACTATCTCTAAATCAGAGACTCACATCTACACTATAGCAACTCTTGACAGCCATGTCACATCTTTATACCTTGGTCCCTGATCCGACCTATCGTTTATCGTCAACTCTACGGCCATTGTTCGTAATCATCATAATAACATTTCATATACAATGCCAGGCCAGAACTCCAAAGAAAGACTGTCTTGCTCTCTCCTACACATAGCTTACCATATAAGCGACGTCTCAACCTTGTGTATCTTCATCCTCATCGAGGGGCTCAACCCTCACCAGGATCTCTTCGAGAAGCCCCTCGAGGAAACTGCCAACCTCTCTACCCATACCAACAGGCTCGGCCTTATCATAATGATCAATTTCCTTGCAGACGTGTGCTAGCTTGTAAACCAGTTTCCGTAGCTTTTCGTGCGCAGCCTCTGCTCGTTGCTGTTGAGGTGTTACCTGAGCTGGATTCTGTCCTGGTTTGTACACTTGTTGAAGATTGATCTGTCGCCGCTTGAGTGCCTCTTCGAGGGCTGGGAACATGACATCGTTCAGTGCATCCAGCTCTCCATTCGGGTTAGCTGGTGCAGGTGCAGGAAAGGCTGAAGGAGCAGAGAACTCGGACGGACTCGGCGACGGTGACTTGCCCTTTGACGGAAGCGGTCGAGGGCCTTGTGCTCCCCCTGGAAGAGGCACATGAATTTGGGGTGCAGGATGCTGCTGTAATGAAGGTATTCTTTGCGGAGCGGCAGCTTGATTAGGTCTGTAAGGGGGTATCTCTGGCAGGCTCATCTGCTTAGTGGTTTTCGGCCGGGTCAAATGTGTTGGCGGAGCAGGTGGTAATGACCAGTGTGGTGGCTCGGGCTGCGGGCTGGCCCTACTCTCAGTCCGTGGCTCATAGCCAATGTTGAGCATGCCAATATCGCGCTGTAGTTGGCTCTGAAGCTCGCGGTCATACTCTGGGGACTCATCTACTGGAGTGGGGGGCATTGGCCGTAATGGTCGAGGAGTGTTGTCGTTGTCTCTGGAGGGCTGTTTGAGCGGAGTCTGGGGCAATGCTCTAGGAGGTGATTGAAATGGTGCTTGGTATTGCGGAACAGCCTTTCGTTGTGGACTCGACTGCCTTGAGCCTGGGTTGGGTGCCTTGACTGTCTCGAGAGACTGGAGTGCAAAATCTCGCAACTTGGTTGGGCTGGCGTCCCGCCGTTGCTCGCCATAGTCCTCTTCACTTTCTAGTGGTCGGGATGCACGTGCATTTGTCGCATTCTCATCCAATGCATTGAGACCTGGTCGGTTGAAAATGCCTCCACGCTCGCCAACGAGTCTGACGGTGCCAAAATCCCACATATCCTCGTCAACTCGCTCACGCTCTGCAGGCACCCGTCCGTTGTGGGATGCATCCCAGTTGTCATCATCCTCTCCCTTGTGTGTGGCTGCCCAGCGTGTGTGCCTTTCAATGAGCTCTGTCAGATAAGTCGTGCGCTTCGCCCGTCTAACAAAGGGGTGGCGCAGCATGTCCTTAGCTGTCGGTCGGTCTTTTGGATCCCGCTGGAGGCATAACTCAACGAAGTCTTTAAATGCTTTGGTAAAGTTGCCTTCGAGCCGTGGAGGAGGGTTTTTGGGGATAAGGAAAAGAACCTTCATGGGATGAATATCTGCGTAGGGCGGCTCCCCGTTTGCCAATTCCAGAGCTGTAATTCCAAGAGACCAGATATCGGCTTTGTGATCGTAACCAGATTGCTTAATGACCTCTGGTGCCATCCAGAAAGGGGTTCCGACGAAAGTATTCTTTTTTGTCATAGTTGCAGAGAGCTGGCCGGAAACGCCAAAATCAGCGAGTTTGACCTGCCCGTTGTTGCTGAGAAGCACATTGGCAGCTGTAAGCGATTAGCTTCAAGTCCTGGATATATGCGCCTATCCATACCTTTAATGTCTCGATGCAGCTTTTTGTCCGTGTGAAGATAATCCAGTCCCATGAGCAATTCACGCACAATGATGGCGATATAGTCCTCTCCGATCAGTCCGGGCTTCATCAGGTCGGCGCAACTTCCACCTGAGCAAAACTCCATTACAATCCATAGCTCTGCACCTTTGGCGTAAGACCCATAATACTTGGTAACATATGGAGATTGTAGCTCGGACAAGATTGCGATTTCCTGAATAATGTCCTCGACCTCATCTTCGGCGCTTTCAATGTCAATAACCTTGATCGCAACAGCTTGGCCCGTTCGTTTATCGACTCTGGCATTATATTAGCTAAAAGATTTGGGAGGGTTGACTTGGCTTATTGCACGTACCCTTTGTAGACTTTGCCAAAACTGCCTCCGCCTGCGCAATGTCAGTATATTTTTCCAGTGTCGCACAACATAGGAGTCCGACGAAACTGACCGATACAATACTCCTTGGAGTATAGAAGCTCTGGGTCCAATGCTTCGTTCCCCTCCTCGACATCATGCTCGCGGTCCGCCATTGTGTATTATGTTCGCAAGACGGCTTCTGCTTTGCAGTGTTGTAACGTTGTGGTAGCCCCACGCTTGGTCGATATTGTTGTTCGAGATCCGATGGTTCTTAAAAATGAGAGGCTATAATATTCTACCAAGGAAAACACCGGCCCTCTCTGGTCAATCGTTATCGAAGCAGCGCGTGACGTCGAATCGAGGCAGCTTCAAGTGGGATATCGTGGTTTGGCGGTGTCGTTTAGCGTCAACCCCACCACTAAAGGAAGTGTCGTCTCGTCTCGGGCCGTGCTCGTGCTCGTGGATATCACCTGTCTCAACTTTGTAAGTCGTCGCGTGGTAATGAGAGTGATAATAAGGAGCAGAAGGAGGAGATAAATGGGAGATGATGATGTACCTAAACAGAAGGGAGTCGATGTGAGAAAAGAAACGAGCTTGTCGCACAGCGCAGCCAATCGCCGTCTAAGCAAGGGAAAGAATCAACATGCAGCCAAAACAAGCAGGCGCAAGCTAGAGAAAGAGCAATAAATGCACGGTAAGCTAGTACCTTCCCGCTATGAAACGGCTGGCTCTGGTTGAATGTTGCTGTTTACCTTGGTCTTGCTAGGGCAGGTGGGGGTTGTTGAGGAGCAACCGCTCATCCTTCCCTGCCAATCAATACATGGCACACATGGAACCCGAATCGATCTGCTCATGGCTGTTCCTGGTGCGACCCTCGACCCCTTGTGAGTGGCCGCTCACAGGGGGGAGGGATCGCTAAAAACCTCCCACCTCCCCACACCAGAGCGCAAGATCTCCGACTGGGGCGTGCCCGGCTTTGACCAGGCTCTCAGCCTCTAGAAGGAAGTCCAACGCCAATCATTATCTGATAGCACCCTGTCCTCGATACATGGAGCTCATAGAAGTGTTCACTTATGATGGTTTACAGTTTACCTTTGAAGAGCTTATCAGCTTAATTGGTCCATAACTTCTCTATCATGGTACCGCATCAAAAGACGCGTTTGACTTGTTCTGGTAGGGGCCTCAGCACTTATACTAAGTCATTACGGTCATACACTCCTTAAATTGACAAGTAAGATTACCTTTTGATTGCCTGCATCGGTGGAGATTGTTCTCGTTGCACTCGACTATATCAAGTAGAGAACGCTGACAAATTGGCATTCATTCCTTCAGAGCAACAATTCTCTGTATTCATTCGTCAATGATCATTCCGCTACATACGCTCAAGCTTGAGCTGTCTAAAGATAGTGACCTCCCATTCCTGCCTCCGTGATGAATTGCAAATCATTCCAAACGAGAGCAACGTCCATAATGATTCATAGCTTGCCTGTACCACTGACCGTCGCCAGTCCAATCCACTCCTGGGGTCCCGGTACCGATCTATCTGCAAATGCCTGCTGTGGTCCTGCATAAAGAGAAGTTTGATTGCCACGCCTGTCAACATCATCGCCAGCTCAATCCTCGATGAACTCAATCATGACCGTCCCCTGCTTCAATCCTGTATCTGCAATAGTCGCATCCAGGTTCTCAATGAGATCCTGACCAGCTGGCATCTTCTTGAGCTCAAACTCAATCCCGTCTCTACCTTCCAGAGGCTCGGCTTTGAGCCATTCGTAAATTCTACGCACTTGGTCATCAAGGTTGAACCGACGAATGACGCGACCGGTGGGGTGTCGAAATTGAATACGTGTTGTAGTTGTTGGGTTGGCTTCAGGCTCCGTATGTGAGTTTGAGCTTGATATTTGAGCCCAAGGACTCTGCTCAACCGGTGCTTCGGGTTCCTTGCCCTTGCCAATGTCCTCGGGACCAGGCGACTTAGTCAAAGCATCAGGGTCGTGCAGATTCGGTGTCGAAGAACCTCCACTTCCGGAAGCACCCTCTAGGCTGTTCTTCAATGCCATTTCCAACATCTCGTCCTCGGTCATGCGTTCAACATCCACCCTCTGGGTCTTGCGTGCTGTGGCCTTCGCTACCGGGTTCTTGCTATTAGCTGCAAGACTGTAGCGGTCTAGAAATTCAGCTAGCTCGGCATGGAAGTCCTGGGCGGAAGGAAAAGGTCTCCCAGTCCACACCTTAACCTGCTCGCCCGTTCGAGGGTCAATAATGGAGACATGAGGATAGTTATCTGGGTTCTCATGTGTCTGGTTGGGAAAGTAGAAAGTGACAAACTCCTCAGCGTCTGGAAATTGTTTGTCGTATTGCAGAAAGATGAAGTTCTCTGCAACAATGTCCTTCACAGCTTTGTCTTTCCAGATGTCGCGGTTCAACGCTTGGCAATTAAAGTCGTTCATATCCTGGAGGTTAACCATGATCCACTTCTTATCCTCCTTGCCAAGAGTACGCGCCTCATCCCACGACATCCGCGCCATCAAGTCGTAAGGTGGTCGAAACAAATCTTCAAGCCGTCTAGCATGAGCTCCGTTCTCGGTCGGTTGGTTGGAGCGACGTTCCGGGTCAGCCCAAATTTGCTGAGAGAATGGCCCTCCTGCACGGTTGGCTACGGTGTTGTCAGTCTGAGCCCATTGCACAAATTTAGTGATACTCACGTGGGTTTAACCGCCGTCTTTGTCTCAACTGTTCCAGGAAAGCTGCTTCAGCTCCATCGTCATGCTCACCGCCGCCCCAACCGGGCGCGACCAAGGTTTCAGTAGTCCGCGCGATAGGTGCGCGAACGTCATCTGGGTTTCCTCCTGATCCAGACCCTTGATTGCTCTGATATATTTCCTCCTGCATGCGCTTGGCCATCGCCATATCTTCCTCCTCCTGGGCTAATGCAGCAGCCTGTGCAGCAATAGCTCTATCGTTGTCGTCTTCATTATCACTAAACTCATCCAGGTTCATGTCCTGGTCATCGTCACTATCGATGTGGATGACGCCCGCCGAATCTTGTCGTCCAATATTGCCTCTGGCGGTTGTTGATGCTGATGCGGGCGCGGCCGGTTGTGCTGTAGAAGATAGACCGGCTCCCACACCAGACACCAGATCAGGACTCTCGAAGAACAGTTGTACAGCACGCTCCATATCGCTTTCCGTCATCTCAAGGAAGCTGCGGGCAACATCGGTGTTTGCGCCAGTGATGGCCATAAACGTGGAGATGTTGTCGTCCATGGCTGGCGACGCTCCCACTGAGGCACTAGTCTTTGTGTTGTTGGGTATCGTCTGGTATTAGATATCGAACACAATGTCGATTGGGAATATTGTAAGGTTCGGTGTAGCTCTTTGATGCAATGTCAGTGCCCCGCTATCACAACGAAGGAGAGAGTATCCTGGGTTGATACTCGTTCGAAGGAAGAACAGGCGTCTATCGGTGGAATAACTATTCGGTTTCGTTTCTCCTTCAGCTTGTAGTGGTAACGTGCTAGTGGGAAAAGCAGCGTTGTCGGGCAGAATCATGAGCCTTCAAGTGCAAGGCGAAAGTTGAAGGTGCAAGTGAAGCACAGACAATGAGACAGGCACCCAACCACAGTGACGCAACCGAACGAGTGGAGTTTGGCGTCTTTTTGGAGGGGCAAGTTGACAGGGGAGCACCAAGAACGATGACGGAAAATCAATGACGCGACGGCCGAGCGCCTACCCTGGATTCGATATCTGAAGCTTCACTTATTGAATCTGACTTCCATTGAACGTATTGATGAGATTTGAAATGCTTCCTTATGCTTAATTGAGGTTATTCTCATGTCCTCATATGGAGCTAGACACTATGAGAAGACATTCGAAATCGGCGTCGACCTTTGCTCCGGCCAAACGCTTACATGATGCGCGTCTATGTGCTCTCAAGTTTACATCTGTGGAACATGTCGAATGCTCGCTGGAAAAAATCCGCAATTACCTTCTTACTTATATCTATTAGTGCTCATAATATTCAGAGCAGGTACGACGAATCTACCCAAAGACTTTTACATCGACTGTGCTGCATTTCATAGACTTTATAGTGTCACGTGCTGATGGTCCTTCAGCTTAGTCATGATTCTAGTCGTCACGATATGGTTGACTTGGGGATCGCCTCAATGATATTACGGCGTACCTAATTCGTCATTTGAGGCTGCCTATCGCCGCCAAATAAAACGCCTCTCTGAAATCGCTATTGCCGACTGGCCCTACGTTTCATTTTCAAGTTTTATACGACTATCTCAAAACTTGGACGAGAAAGCCTCAACTATGGCGGCGGCATCGTCTAAAGAAAGAGAGCTCCAGCTGCTAGACAGTGTGGAGCTCAAGATTCTTAATGTTGCTAATAAGGAGAAGAAGCTGCACGAATTGTTGCAGCGGTATCTACCGCCTGTTCTTGTCAAGGCGGCCAGTGAGCATGCGCCAGTTCGAGCCAAGGTCAGCACTTCATGTTGAAATGAGCTCAGGGCTGTAATACTGAGCGATATCATAGGTAGTCCAGATATTTTCCAGGCTAAAGACGTTTATCCAACCTCCTGAGTAAGTCACAAGAGATCATCAAAATATTGGAGATCGCCCATATAGCGCAGAAATGCTGACCTAAATCCAGAGTCATTCTACCCGTGGGCGCGCTTCTTGACCAGTACAAGTCCAGTGACTCTCCGCTAGTCAAACAACTAGACATCTCTGGGATTCAGCATAGTGTAGAGCGCCTAGATGACTATGAGCGCAAAGAGCTTATTCCCAAGGCCTTGTCAGGCTTCTCTAAGGATAGTGGTTTTGCACGGGCTGGGCCACTCTTCAACATCATCCTCCGTCTTCTATTGGATGCCCGGATACCCCCCAGAGGAAGCAAAGAAGACACCGAATACCGGGAAACAATCGGACTCTCAGATGATGCTGATGCTAAGTTTCTCGCCAATTATATCAGCATTTTCTTGCGACTACGAAACCCCATTCAAAGCCAGACCTGGGCTACAGCAAATCCGACTCTGACCAAATCCGAGCTCGAGTCGCTCGCTGTGGAAAGCCCCGAGTCACAAAAGGTTTTTGAGAGACTTGCAGAACTAAAACTAAAGCTTGTCGCGTTGCTCGCAAGCGGTGCTTTCACAGATGAGGAGAAGTTCCTGCCCGCGCTCTATGCTGCGTCAAGTTTCGACAACAGATTGGTATCAGCGGCTGAGGAGGTACTGAAACGAAGCTCTGTTTCCATGGAGGATAAAGGCCTAGTTGAACGCCTCTTCCATGCTCACTCAATACTACCACCCACATACAGAACCCGTATTCTCAACATGCTTTCCAAATCAAGTATCTCAGCAACTATGTCCGATGATATCATGGCTGTAGTTAAGCTCAACTTTTCGACACAGGACCAGGCTTCGGATAATCAGGGCCAAAGTTTGTTACCGAAAAGTGCTCTTGAGCAAACTAAGCTTCACACTGCTACGTTTCAGTTCCTGGCATGGGTAGCCCGCGTCGGGCCGTCACAGAAGGGATTTGACATAGCTGTTCCACTCATTGATACCATGAGTGGGTTCATCGAGAGCAGTGGCTGGCCTGCTCCAGAGCGAACATCACACGATGATATTGCGCTTAGGTCTAAAGCATACGAGACAATAGGAGTACTCGCAAGAAGCGCAGAGATGCCCATTGAGAGGCAACTACAACTCGCCAGTTGGCTTTTCAAGTCTTTATCAGAAGACCCTACCGCCGATGCTATCGTAAACATTGATGGTGCTCTCTCTAGCTTGACTACAAATATTTCAGCCACTGCTGGCAGCAAATCGAACGAGCTGAAGAAGATGCTCCTGACGTACATGTCACTTTCAGACGAGCCGCCTGCTGTTAGGAGTACTCGCCATGCTGTGGTCAAGTGGGCCAACCAGTGTCTCTCATTCTCTGATATTCTGGGCCGCTGGATTGATATCCTGGCGATTGGTGCTCACCAGGATGAAAGGAATGATGTTATTGAACAAGGACACAAAGGCCTTGACCCGTGGACCTACCACGCACACGCCGAGACCAGCCATTCCATGCCAGATTGGAAGGAAATGATAACCACCTTCTTTGGCGCTCCCATCAGTCCAGACACCTATCCAGAGACCACGACTGTTCCTGATTTGATTCAGACGTCGCACTCCGTTTTTGAGAACTTTCAGGGACAAAGGACAGCTGCATTCCCCATTGCTCTACGATATTGTAAGCACATCATGTTCCTGACAGCTCTCGAAGACTTTGAAGTGGAGCCAGACTGGATGCAAACTCTCGATGCTCGAGTGAAGACAGATATCAAGACGCGCGAGAAGATTCTTGCGTATCTACACACCGTCGATAGCGCTTTTATAGTCTTTTACCTGAAGGCATGTCTCGATGGTGCGTATCTAAAAGACTCGCCTATTACTGAGGAATGTCTCCGGTGCTTTGTTGACGTGGCATCCCTAAGTCCTGGTGGTGCTCTTGGATTCTTGACCAGGTTTAGCGATGACCTATTACACTTGGTCAAGTCTAACAACAAGGAAATTCGGTCACTTGCTGCACGAGCCATGGGAATTCTTGTATCGCATCTCGCAAATGACACTGCAACGATAGAGAACTGCCGTAAGACTCTGGCTGCATTGTTCGTGAATGCCGAGCGGCTGGTCGGGCCTGAACTCAACGCTGCCGAGGGAGGACTGCTAGCATACAGTTATGTTTGCTCACGCAGCGTTTATTATGGACAGCCCGTGCCCGAAGATATTCAATATCCCATGCACCTCCTTACCGGCGAGAACGTCGCCTCATCCCTTTATGACACCGCACTGGAAGCTTTCGCCCAACTGTGGACTGCTGGTCTGGCTATTCCAAAGCGTGAAGGCGACCACCCGCTTGAGACAGTGATCAGCAAACTTGTCGCGCCTGCAAAGAAAGGTAACGAGAAAGCAATCCTGGCCCTTGGAAGATTGGCCGCGGGACTTAGTGAGAGTGAAGAAGCTGTGAATGAGAACGAAGATGGCTGGTCACATGGCATTATTGGTAACATTCTCAAGGAACTCTTTACCCTACATGAGATCAAACAGGTCGAGGTTCAATTCACAGTTGGTGACGCGATTACTGCCACTTTGGCGCGATGGGAATCCGACTACGTCAAATTGACCTTGGATGTCGAGTCTCGAGAGTGTCTTCCCAAACGTAACGGATCTAGGGGTACACTTCTTACATCCGTTCTCAACAAAATCTTCGCAGACTGCAAAGCCACCAAGCCATCATTGCTCAAAGCATCTGGTATCTGGCTTTTCTGTATTGTGCAGTACTGTTCACACTTGGACGAGGTGCAATCAAGGCTACGAGAAACTCAAGCCGCATTTATGAGACTTCTCAGTGCGCGCGATGAGCTTGTACAGGAGACTGCCTCGCGTGGCCTGTCTTTGGTCTACGAACGTGGCGACGCCGATCTAAAGAGTGCCCTTGTCAAGGATCTAGTATCTGCCTTTACAGGCACTGGTACTCAACTCAAAGTTGATCAGGAGACGGAGTTGTTTGAACCAGGTGCTTTGCCAACCGGAGAAGGCAGCTCTATCACTTCTTACAAGGACATTGTCAACCTTGCTAATGAAGTTGGTGATCAGAGGCTTGTGTACAAGTTCATGTCTCTTGCCGCAAACGCTGCAACCTGGTCGACACGATCTGCTTTTGGTCGCTTTGGGCTAAGCAACATCCTGTCGGAGTCTGAGGTCGACCCCAAGTTATACCCCAAGCTCTACCGTTATCGATTCGACCCTAACCATAACGTTCAAAAATCCATGGACGATATTTGGAAGGCGCTTGTCAAAGATTCGGGTGCAGTTCTCAGCGCACACTTTGATGACATCTTGGATGACTTGTTAAAGAGTATTCTAGGACGTGAGTGGCGTATGCGAGAAGCCAGTTGTGCTGCCGTATCCGAACTCATTCAAGGTCAGCCGTTCAACAAATACGAGAACCGATACCGTGATATTTGGACGTCAGCACTGAAGGTCCTAGACGATGTCAAGGGCTCTGTGCGCGAGGCTGCCTTCAAGCTGTGCAGAACTCTATCCAACACTCTCGTTCGGCAGCTTGAAGAGGGAACCAATGGATCTTCTGTCCAATCCATGATGAAGGAGGCACTTCCGTTCCTTCTTTCTGACAAAGGTATCGAAAGCTCCGTCAAGGAAGTTCAAGCTTTTGCGGCCATCACCGTTATCGAGCTCACTAAGAAGGGCGGCAAGGCCCTTCGACCCTTCATCCCAGAAATGGTACCTCAGCTCCTTGGTCTACTCAGCTCCATCGAGCCAGAGCAAATCAACTGGCATTATCAGAGAGCTGGGGAGGATAGCCGAGATCAGATTGATAAGATCCGATCGCAAATGGTAAACCGCTCTCCTATTTCTGAAGCCATTGAGAATTCCCTACGGTTCATTGATGCGGATGTTATGGCCGAGCTTGCACCTCGACTGGAGGACACCATCAAGACTGCCATTGGTATGCCGACCAAGATTGGATGCAGCAGAGTGCTGTCAACGTTGTTCACACGCCATACAAACGATGTCAAGGCATTCGGTAACAAGTTCGTACGACTCATGGAGAAGCAAACAATGGACAAGAATGATGAGGTAAGTCAGGCATACGCTCGTGCTACTGCGTACATGATGAGGACCGCATCAGACTCAGCCAAGACTCGATTCTGTAAGAAGTTCATCGACACATACTTTGAAGCAGAAGAAGAGTCGCGCCGTCAAAAGACTGCAGACGTGATTGTGGCGCTAGCTAAGATCTCGCCCGACCATTTCACCGCCCTGGAGACCCAGTTACTCCCATTCTCTTACCTGGGTTCTCATGATACGGATGAGTACACCAGCAAGGTCTTTAAGGAGGCATGGGAGCAGCACGCTGGAAGCAGTCGCACTGTCGTTCGATACGTGCCCGAGATTGTAACTCTTGTGGGTAATTGCTTGGACACTGCACAATGGGCGCTTCGACACGGTGGAGCTTTCACGGCGGCGGCCATGGTTTCCGACATTGCAAGCGCAAGTGATGCCAGCGGCCAAATCAGCGACGCAAACCTCACCAAAATTTGGCCTGTATTTGAGAAAACATTGGCCCTCAAGACATTCGACGGCAAGGAGAAACTCCTTGATGCTTATGCTCAATTCGTCGAGAAGGGACGGAACTTGTGGACGTCGGACTCAAAGATCGCCGCACAGATGAAGAAGATTGCTCTTCGAGAGGCGAAGCGTAACAACGATGAGTACCGTGTACATGCGTTCCGCTGTCTGTGGAAGTTTGCAAAGGCCAGGGATGATCTCGATCTACTTGACGAGATCGCGGAGATTGTTACACCCTACCTCGACGAGCTGAAGGGTGAGGACGATAACGAGGACAAGATGGATATCGATAAAAAGGACGGTTCCAAGGAGCAACTCGCGGAGAAAGCAGCATCAAATGGACTGGAGGCGGTTGCTCGCGGATACAACCGCACAACCATCAAACAAGACGCCCTTCCGATTCTGGCTAAGATCATCAACACCCTAAAGCCCTTCCTCTCAAACCCAAACTTCGTTTTGATCAAGCGTCAAGTGTGGTACGAATGCGTACGCGACCTCATGGACGATGCCAAGTCTCCATCTTCTGCGCCAAACGACGAGGGCGCCGTGGCTCTGACATATCTGATGAGCCTAGACATTGACTTGGTGGACACTGGCACTGAAGCGCAGAGAATTATGCGAGCAAAGGCTGTAGGTGCAGTGCTGAAGGCCAAGGGTAGAGGCGTTTTCGGCCAGGGCGGTCCTGACAGCGCTCAGTTGAAGACGATGGTGAGCAAAGCCTTGGAGGCTGAAAGATCATTGGATGTGCAGAGGGTACTAAGGGACATTCTTGTTGAGATGGAGTAGGATCCAGAATAAGATGCAGGCGGCCTTGAAGTTTGAGTTAGAAATTAGAGTAGAGATTTCACGAGTTTAAGGAAAGTATCAACCGCACATCACTGGCAGATCAGAAAGACGTTTCAATCGATGATAGTAGACCTGTTCTAAGCAATACCTAGCCTTGTTACAACAGATTATAGTAAATTCGTATAACAAATTATAAGGAGTCAGGTCATCTTATCTCACCCTCTGCCGTACGACACGCAACTCAATTCACAATCGAGTTCAAGCAGATTTAGATGTTTGCGGGGTTCACATGTTCTACAGTTTCTTATCTCATCAATGGGCGAGATGCAGTACAACCATACAAGACAACTGTCTAACGTTGCACATCCCAATCGAGCCCATCCTGCCCAATCGGTCCATATTGGGACTTTTCCTCGTTAAAGTAAAACAAATGCAGACAATTCAAGCAACACCAACAAGCCCGTAGCCTCTGCTCTGTTTCGTGGTCTGTTACCGTTGGCCAGTAGTCCGGGGCTAGACATGATCGGCTCGGACGTTGAGAACGGCGATGGGGCTCGGCCGGAAACGTCGGTATTTCGAGATCCACTGCCGAAAATTGCATCAGTGTGTGACGGAGCATAGTAAACTCGCCGAGAGCGATGCTCCGTGCACGTGTCGTTGGTTGGAATGTAAATAAGTTTGTGTGTCTCAGTTCACAAATCACAGAGGCCAGATTGACAAGATGGATGGAAGACCTCTAATGCCAGATAGACACCTTTGAAAGAGAAAATTGTCCAAATTGTGGAAGAGACAGGGATACAGCTTCATGCCCCGCACCGATATTGACACACCAGACAGTTGCTAAATCTTAGACCAGTCAAATATGATGATGCTAGTCTTGTGTCATGATCAAATAGTCACGATTCTCTGTGACCAGTCAAATCTCGCAATGGTCAACAGCTCACGATTCAGTCTTGTCCAAGCTGCAGCACAGTTAGCGGAGAACTGCTCAGAACCATTGGGTTTCTAAGCCGCGGTTTGCGTCACCACTCCGCTACTGGGTTTCCCACGAGGGCCGCAAGGTGGGATTGAACGATCTGCAAGTAGCAACCAGGCCCCCGGTCCATACTTAATGAGAGCGGCTAAAGAAAGGAATCAGACAAGCAATCGCTGTCGTCTTGAGGTAAAAGAGTCTTGGAACATAATTTCGAATCCAAAGTCGACCACGGCCCTTCAATTGTTTCAGGAGCAAAAAAAGGTAGGGAAGGCCACTTTGTCAACAACAAAGACAACATGCACTGTTTTGCACTCTTACTTTGTAAATCTCATTGGTCAGATCAGACTAGTGCTCAGATGTTCTCCAGTCAAGTCAAAAAGATGCTCTGTTCTGGAGGAGTGCCGCATGATGGATGTCAGAAATAATCTTTGGTGTGCAAAGCGATCCACCAGCAGCGATACCCGGAGGTCTGGAAAAACCTCCTATTTGTTAGATGGTCAGCTACTAGCAACAAAGACGGCGTGCTGCAATGGTACGCTCTAGTACAGAGTTCCATGTGGTGTCCTCGGTACGAGTTGGCTTGATACAGTACGGCACTTAAGAGAGTCATGATATTTGAAGGAATGATTCGATGAGCGAAAGGTCCCAATTGAATTGACCGAGAGTGTCAATAAACAGGAAAAGCACTTTATCCTCCAAGACAAAGCTTAAACCCGATGCGGGTGAATGGATTTTCTTTTGCTTGGCACAATAGCAGACCCATATCTTGCTCAGAACAAGGGCATTTGGACATGGGTTTTGTAGGGCGCCACATTCTTCTTTTGTGTTAACGTCTAGGAGAGAAGGGTTCATTATCACGCAAAAGAAACTCCAATTAGCTTCGGCTCTGTGATCAATGCAAGTAAGGGTTGGATGATTGAGTTATGAGGCGGCGCCGTCTCCTATTGTTGGATGTCAGTGGCGACGAGCACTCGGCTGTGTACGATGCTTATCTGCCGACTCACCGAACACATCGCCTTTGATGACTCTGTAACATTTTAAAATCATGCCAATGGTCGAGGAATGGGCTGAGATGAGCGTCACGCAGGTTGCGTCCGTCCAATATCTGGAAGGAAATTTGCCAGGTCATGAGACAATTGACCACCAGCGCTCTCCTGCCAATAACTTGATGGGTTTTTGAAACCATGTCGTACCTTTTCATCTCAGTCTTGCTGTTCCGAGCTCGCGTGTGGCACGTCGCTATGACGAGCATCCAGCACCATGAGACTTGTCCTAAAGCAAGCAAGGGGTTATGAGCTTGATGAGTGATTCTTGCGACAACAATCTTAAACTCGCGGGCTGGCAATTATTCCCAGATCAATAAGGACAGCTGGAGATGTTCAGGTAAATGACGGGTTGAAACATTGTCACTCCTCCAGGGTGTGACGTGCATTCGTAACATTTCTGCGCTTCGTTAGGCTGATAATGAGGCTTGTGACAAGTGATGCTTGCCTGGTGAAACCAGCAAGCGAGATCATGGATGCTCACTTCATGCCATTGTTCGACACTGTCAGCCTGGAGAACAGTTGTCCCAATGCTATGATAGACTTTGCTACCTTCACTGTAGCGTTCCATCCGGCTGCCCAAGGCCCTTGCTATCAGGAATTGTGTTCATCTCCCTGCACTCAGCTCCCGTTAGTCGTCTATCGCTGGCTCTGTTTTTACAGTGCAGCACTTAGATCGGGTTGCTTTTCGGGCCATCAGATGAGATGCCCTATGATTTCATGATCCACTTCTAGCAGGGCTGTTTCGCAAGGGTATGGTAATGTTGCTCGTGCATCTCGTCAACTCCGTCCGGTCTATAGCGCCCAGCGCGCTGCTGGGCGTTCAAAAACGTCCATTGATCACTATTCAACCTTCAGTCCAGACGGTGCCTAGCATCTGTATCACCTTGGGCACTAGACCAAGATAGCACCACGCCCGCCGTCAAGGGTAGCCCTGGTTGTAGAGAGCCACACAACGCCTTTTCAGCACGACAGGCTTTGTGAACAGGTAACAACTATCAAGCATGACTGAGGTTGCTCGGTCCTCGGTTGGTACTTATCATTGCTGACGTTGTCGCAGAATAGCAACAAAGCAATGACAACCAGGATCTTTCAACAATAATAAGTCAGAGGCTCGAGTCTCGGCTCTGGACAGAAGAAATTGAGCTCGAGCTCTGCTAGTGTTTCGCACTGCACTCGGGCCATTGGTATCGCCGTAGCCAGTCCGGTAACTGTATGCATCATG
Source organism: Fusarium graminum (assembly GCA_013266165.1). Lineage (NCBI taxonomy): Eukaryota > Fungi > Ascomycota > Sordariomycetes > Hypocreales > Nectriaceae > Fusarium > Fusarium graminum. Next base: position 52,547 of record JAAGWP010000316.1, read on the forward strand.
ATGATCATGAAGCTGCCAAACCAATTGTTGATACTGTGCGAAGAGTCGAGTAAGAACAGCTAGGGCAAGGCCCACAGCCTTTGTCCATGTCCTTGATGTTCTCCTCCCTTCCATTCTCTCCACATCGCAACACACTTCCCTTGAGCCACACCCACCCTTTGTGGTCCTTGATAGTAGCACTTCGTAGGGAGCCTCTTGTGGCTCTTTTCACCCAATGGAAAAGTGTTTCGATGTTGTGCGTTGCTTCTCCAAAAGCCCTCTTTCTGCCCTTCCCCTCTCCTGTTAAGTTTGTTGTAGAGACCATCCATCCCCCCTTCGTATTTTAAATCCTCTGTAAATCTCTCTGCGTTAGGTTCGTCATTATTCTCCATTATTGTTGCCGTTGTCTGTGTCCCTTTTGCTATTGTCTTGAACGCTTTGTTGTGTTACGGAGTCTCCGTAGCTGCGCCTGCTTGCCCAGCTCCACGCTACCGTTACCATCATCTCATCTGGATTCCGTGCACCTGCAGCCGCTCCGTCACTCGCCAACAGCTCGCCAGCGTCATTCGTCCATTACAGTGTTTCAGTGCCACCCATAGGGAGCCCACACCAAGATCCAAGATCCCCTTGTCAGTGGATACGGCAGCCCACACCCCCTGTTCGATAATTCTTCCCTACCGGTACCCTCGTCCCCGCGTGCCCCCGATTGTTCCCAAGGCCAGGGCCAAACAAGGCAAGGTTAAGAAAAAAAGCTCGTCTTTTTTTCCAACCCTCTCCCGCATTACGACTCATCCCACGACTCTCTTTCTGTTTCCCCTCATCCATCTTTGTCCTCATCACGGTTTTCACGGCTCTTCCCTTGCGCGTGTTTCGGAAATTTGGCTGTGACAGTTACTGTTGTTTTTGTTGGCGCCTAAAAGTGAGTTGCTTTCTTTCAGCGTTTATTGTTCTTGAATTCGTTTTGGTACTCGGGGTTGGTGGAGGTTTGTGGGATCTCGAGTCGGATATCAGCTTCATCCAGCATCGCGCGCGACTACTTTCGAAGACATTGGACTTCAAAACACCAACGAAACTTGGGGAATCAAGAGCCTGGTATGGATTGAGGATTTAGAAGAAGTGCTTGGTACAATAAGCACAACGATGTGTTGCGGGTCGTATCCATTCACCCGTTCCCGATCATCCGCGAAACGATCAAGCTTGGAACCGACCGCCGATAAATCTTGAACAAAGCTGGAAGATGCGCCTGTCCTGCCCGCCAAAGCTATCTATTGCGAACCGAATTCGACTTCTCAACAATTAAATGTTGCTGTCAACACATGTTGCATCACATGGCAGTCATGCTCGAACCCCGTGCCATTCCCGGCGCATCATTACTGCTGCTTCGACGAATAAATGGCTAGACTGCCTACCTGAACGACGGAGATATTTGCTGGGAGATACTCGAGAACATAATATGGTGGGGGAAGCATTCTACTTGCCGAATTGCTCCTGTCAGTAAAGACAGGACGGTGTGGCTTTTCCTCGTTGTTTCCGACCCGATGCTGCTGGCGCCGATGTACATGCCGATATCTCGAGTAATATTCTGATGGATGGCTGTGCTTGAAGTGCGGGTTGAAGCGGCTCGTGGGATGTGTAGAAGTGGATGCTGAAAGACTACGGAGAGCCCCCAACCCATGCAATACCAAGGATGCCAGGAACTTTGTCGATATTTCTTATCCGGACATCCGTGGCCACTTTAGACTCGGACTAATTCATACGTCCTCAAGCAAATAGCTAACACAGGTATAGGTTCAGCTCATTTCGGGAACGTCTGTAGCTATCTTACCACATTCCTTTGGAATTTCTGGTAAAGCACTTTGCCCCGCGTGAGAACGACAATTCGGCGTTTCGCATCTCTACCACTCTCCTCGAAAGCATTTCATTGCTTGTACTGGCGTGACGGCGTCTTAAAGACTTGATTCGTTCTCGTATCTTTTAAGGATTAGATTCGGCGTGAAAGGTAGGATAAATGCCGGCTTTGTTCTCGCAACGCATCTAACGTCAGCTTCGCAGGTCTTCGGATCCACATATAGCGACTTACTTCGTTGTGCTCTTGGTACTCGATTCTTTGACGGTAAGCTTTACACTCTCCGATGTGGCTCCCACATCCGTCTCCCTCATGTCCCGTGCCCTAAAAAAGAGCCAATTTGCATCGCCGAGTTTGTTGCCAGAGCAATAAGATTTCCACCAACTGGAGTGGGTGTCATTTGGGAAGTTTGGGGG
>JAAGWP010000317.1:0-18947 GCA_013266165.1 Fusarium graminum
AAAAAAAAAAAAAAAAGAAAGGTAAAAATCCAACTAAAGCTTTCTCCCCAGCCACATTGCACTCTTGCTATCAACCATTTGTTTTGCTAATTATGTAGAGATATAGGATATTTATCATTATCCTCATATTTAGACAAATTTGTTAATGAGGCAGGGCTCTATTTTCTCCGATTTGATACCTGCTAGATTGTTAACATATTAGCTGAGAATAGCACCCCATATTCTGTTATTGGCTGCTATGGCAGTGGCGACAACCCCTGGCTACATAATCACCTACCCTAAGGTTTACTTTATCAATGTTGTGCGGCCTCAGGCAACAAAAACAAAAGCCCTCTGCAAAATGTGGCGAAAGCAAGCTGTGGTCGATGCGTTCCCATCTATCGCCTCATCTGACAACCTGTAAATTGCATAGAACTAACACAGGTCTAGTCCGCGAGAATGCACATTCACACGACTTCGCGGGCTATGACCTTTACTGGGTATGTTTTGTCACCAATAGATGGCGTCTTCTGACTATTCACCTTTATAGTTGCTGGACATGCAAAGCCCGCAAAATTGCATGCGATGAACGACCAATCGCTTGTAAGAATTGCGAAAAGCGAGGTGTGACTTGTGGCGGCTACAGTATAAGACTGAGATGGCTGTCAGACCCGCTCGCAGAGGTTCGCACAAGTTCCGGATATCAAGGGCGTAGAACTTTGAAACTAGGTGTGTAGATGTTGCATTATGTCGAGTCCATGCGTTGACTGTGCTATAGATCAAGCTTCTGTAGTTTACGAGCCCGAGACGCTTGACATGTTCCTCTCGCATATTGATCGTGATACTCAACAAAAGCTATCATCTCGTCAGGGTCCTTTTTCTGTGTTTTCGGCTGGGATAGCCAGCCCTCTTGGAATGAACATGCCACACACAATACTCGAGTCTTCTTCTGCCACTACGACCACCCAAGATGGTGAAATACTAGACTACAATAGTTTGGAACAGTCGGTGGTAGATCAGACCACTTACCAGTTACAACCAGCTGGACCACTTCCGAACTTGAATATGGAAATTCTACTGCCTTCGGAGCCTGCCATCTCATCACTTGAGCTCATTTCTACATTAGAGCATACGTCGACGAGCCTGAATCTCACTGATGAAGTGATAGAAAGCGAAACTCCGCAAACCGGACAGTCTCCAATAGCAGAGGCCTATCTTAACGGGGCGAACAGCCAAGGCATAACAGCTGTAGAGACAAGTATAACTCCATTCAGGCGCGATTATGGCTCAATAAGAACCATTTCCATGGGCATCTTCGAAGATCCAGAGATCGCCTTTCTGATGAGTCATTACAACACTCACGTCGCGAGTCTTCTAATGCCAGTTGCACACTCAGAAAACCCGTTCCGGCGCCTTTATCTCTCCACGGCAATTGAAGGGATCATGAATTACGCCCACGTAGGAACCTCAAAGGGAATGGCTTACAAAGCCCTATACCAGTCTCTATTGGCATCAGCAGCCTTTCACCGTTGGAATTGCGACCAGCAACAAATGACGCACCGAGAAACAGGAGCCAGATACCGTCATTGGGCCATTCAATCGTTACAGAATGCAATTAGCAACCCGGCCTCAGTAGCCAACTACCAGGTTCTCATGATGGCAATACTATCTCTTGTTACTATTGGTGTAAGCTCGCACCATTTCTCAACTTTTCTGAAATTGCTGACACCCATGTAGGTCTTGTCGGGAGAGGGTGAAGAATTTCGCCTACATATAGAAGCTGCCACGAGACTCCGCAACTTGCGAGGTCGATGGAAATTAATGAGTCGCCCCTCCCAACAGCTGAACGCTTTCAGTGCTTTTCTAGCTATATTGTCTCGTACCATGTCATTCACGGCTTCTTCACTTTCGTGGAACGACAGTAATAAGCAGGCTACTGCCGAAGAGGATTTAAACATACAATTAAGCACCTGTTATGAGTATGTATACGGTATCAAACCAAGTATTGCCGTAGCAATCAACCGGACTTGTCGTCTCGCTGAACATCTTGTCCGGATTCGAGAAGAAGGAGACGAGCAGATGCCGGACGCCTTCCTGGTGGATTGTGAAGATTTAGGAGATATGCTAGAATCATGGCGGTTGGAAGAGGAGAGTCCTACGTCCATCTCGAGTGATGATGACTTTGGGGTTTTGATCTTCACTCACCAAGCAAAGGCCTGGCACTCTGCTGCGCTCATCTACTACTATACTCGTATCCAAGGTTCCCAGCCGAAGGACCTTGTCCAAGAAATTAATGCTGTCGCGGAACACATGTACGCCACGGAGGATATCAAATCAAGATTAGGCGCCTTGAGACAGGACAACCCCATGGCTCCGATCACTTGGCCGGCTTTCATCGCGTCATGTAATTCTCTAGAGAACATGCGTCAAGTATGGAGGGCATGGTGGGAAAGCCTGCATCATTACAAGATCGGAAATATCGCTAAGCAGTGGAGTGTGGTGGAAAAGATTTGGGAAGTTCTCGACATTGCGAAGAACAGGGGTGTTCAAAGTGATTGGACCATGGCCTATGATATAGTAGGAATAGACGTGTTGCCGGTATGATATTTCATTGGAGTTATGGTCATCTTTGTAAGATCCGAATGTTAGTGAGGAACTGATACTTTGGGTTGTTAAGGCTTGATTGACTCGGCAGCCAGAGTTGACGCATATTTACCCGATTTTGGAAGGGAGTGATGACTGATGACAGGTTTAACAGGATAAAGTCTTTATCTTTATTGTCATTGTAACCATATAAAGATTTCGTGCTTAAATCGATCGTTAAAAAACGATGGGCTGTTGTAGTTGTTATGTGTTGGCCGTTCATACGAATCTTGGTAGTGCTATCGAGGGAGATTGCGATAGAAGAAGCAAGAAAGGTACGGGTTGGTGAAATAACGAGACTTCCCTGAACAGTAGAATTGGACGAATAGATCTTGGAGTCATAGTGGTTGTAAATTTGAATCTCCAGTTTCCAGGGCTGTCGCCAATCGCGGACTTTCGATATTGTCTTAGAGATGCCCGAATCTCCTGTTTTGCAGGGGTTTCAAAGAGAGGTAATCTTGTCCAGTATATGTACTCACAGGTCGATTGAAGTCTGTTCTGCTGTTGTTCCTTTATGAATGAACAGAATGATGACCCTATGTGCAATTGATTGTTTGATGTGTTAGGATGTACTTCGGAGCTGCCTTCCTCGTACCGTCGTAATACGTAACAACTTCATATAATAGTAAGATCCCCGGAAATTGGTAGCTCGGCACGCTAATAGTGACCAGGGAGGGTCTTTTCCTTTCGAAGAAACAAATAGTAAGAACGTACACCACTCGCTGTTGATAATCTATATAAAGATTAATCATTACACTTTCTTGAGATATACGATTGGTGGAATATGGAGCCTGTATCTAGATGCTAAGCTTTGTAGGTGTGGGCAAGTGGAACGAAGAATCAGGCAAAGAGTATAATAATAACTAGAAGTCATACTGAGACTCTCCTACCAGGTGGGTGTCTACTAGCCCTTGGAGAACGGACTACCAACACATATTGTGTTTCAAACGTCGTGAGACTATGGAACATCTTGCAAATATCATTTTCCTGAGATTGAGCCGTTCATAAGAAGAGCTCTACACGAGAAACTTGTTAATGTAAGACTCGAGCTCTTTCAAGCCATCGACCAACACCTCCGTTTCACAGACATAACCCATACGGACATAACCCTTGAAGTCTTCATCATTTCCAAAGCAGCGAGATCCCGCCACAAAGAGGAGCCTAGCCTTCTCCAATAAATCAAGGCAAAGCTTAACATCGTCCACAGGATCACCGTTCTTGTCGTTGAAACGGATGAAGGCTGTTGTACCGGCCTTGGGCTCTACCCACGAACATACTGACTGGTAGCGACCCATGAACTCCTTGAGGATCTTGGCGTTGTTTCTGGCCAGCGTGATGTTCCGCTCTACCAGCGCAGGCTTGACCTCAGGAGAGAGGGCGAATCTTGCGACCTGATCGTCCAACTGCGAGACACTGATAGTTGTGTAGTCTCTTGCCAGCATAATGGCTGAGATGATAGATTGATCTCTACTAGCAATCCAACCAATACGGATGCCTGCTAGTGCGTAGCCCTTGGACATTGATCCCGTTGCAATGGTCCTTTTGTAATCAAGCGTTGTCGCTGGCCGGGGCACTTCGGCCTCTTTGCCTCCTGATGCACCACCATGGAATAGTGGGCGGTATACTTCATCGGATAAGAGGATGATACCATTTGACTCTGCTATGTTGGTGATTTGGGTGATAACACTGTCAGGAATAGGAGCTCCAGTTGGGTTGTTGGGGTTGTTGATTATGATCATCTAGTTACGTTAACATCTCACATTGGGTGGATAGCGTAAGACGGAATTCTATACCTTGGTGTTCAGCTTGATCATGCCGGTCAATTCGTCAACATCAGGGACCCAGCCGTTCTCTTTCTTCACTTTCCACAGGGTGACTTCGGCACCGAGACTGCGAGGGGTGTCATACAGTTGCTGGTACGTCGGGTAAACACAGATGACATGATCACCCGGGCCTATCAGGGTATATAGAGACAGAAAATTGGCACTGATAGCACCTTGAGTGACGATGATATCCTCAGCCGTCAGCTGCACATCCTCAGTGCTGCAGTGAGCAGCAATGCGCTGTCGGAGAGTCTGAGATCCCGGGATGGCACCGTACGTAAGTTTGATGCTTGTGTCGATGGGGTTTTTGGCTTGGCCGTTGGACATGGCCACCAAATCATCAACAGAGACTGAAGCAGCACATGTCTCTGCAACATTCAAGACGCCTGGGGTGGTTTCGTAGGTGTCCATCCATTGCTCCACGGCGAAAGGGATGATGTGAACCATTGTGATTTCTTTTTGATGATGAGATGTAGTGTACTCGTCGCACTTAGGCTTGTGATACTTGAACAGGAGCGACGTGAAGACTTTCCCAAATATAAGGCTGTGGAGAAACTCAATGTTCCGACTGCTACTAGATGTTTGGCGCCCTTGGTATGTCAAAGTTGATCACTAAGTGGATAGCGTTGCGTCAAGGAAAGCCGCTGTAGCCAACGGTGATGGTGTTGTTGTGGAGACATCCAGTATTCATTGGTGGGAGCGTCTAACTTGCCATATCTGGATAGCGTTTTGAAGGCCCATCACAGGGATGCTCGTTGGGCTAGAACCAGTCAAGACCCCGAACCCCTCATTTCGGAGTCTCTTGCCTCGCAATGAAATGTTCAGGCCCTCCTCTGACTTCTAAAGTGGCTTAGCGTCAACAAGCCTCGAACATCATTCTCTAGACTCTGGCCATCTCAATTTCGTGGCACCACTAGGTTGGTGTGTTCTGGCGCATAGAATGTCATAGATTCATTGTTTTCAGTCAAGACGGAATAGATTACTTCATTACAACACTTAGTCATATCCCGAAAGCATTGACAAAACCACTGAGTTCTAACCAGTCTGGCTATTTATGTTAAAGTCGAATTCTCTCTCTATTTGGTAAATCCTTAGTCAGAATGTCTTGCCGCGAACCAGTACGCACAACCGCTGCTGCAGTGCCCCTCCCTCAATTCTCACAAGCTGTCAAGTACAATGGTATAGTTTACTGCAGTGGCTCTATTGGCATCGATCCTGTCACAGATGCGCTTGTTCCTGGCACGGCCACAGACCGCGCTCGCATGGCGCTCCAGAACCTCAAAGCTGTCCTCGAGGCTGCTGGAAGTAGCATGGATCGAGTCGTAGCCTCTTTTTGGTCGATATGGAAGACTTTGGAGGTATCAATATTGCATGGGACGAGTTTTTCCCTGACCATCCTAAGCCTGTGAGTAACACTCAAAAGAAGCTTTTCATAGAATATGCCACTAACTTTGGGGAATATTAGTGCCGGACATGTGTTGCTGTCCATTAACTACCATTGGATACTGATGTAGAGATTGAAGTAACAGCAAGCTATACTCAGTAATAACTTAGTTATTATCAGTAGCTTGTCCCTCCTCACTTTAATGTTTCCTCCGAGCTAGAGATGTTCGAGTCTTAATAAACCAGTTCAATCACTTGAAGTAATTATCTTACGTGACTTTGCCGCTTATTGCGTAATACATTACCCCATATAAATGGTACCATCCATTATCCACAATTTATATGAGATACTGCTAAGTTAATCAGTTGCTACGATTCTTCCTATTAAATTAGTCGCTACATATGTGTCTATACACTGGATCGGGGGAATTCTCCCATCCTTTCTGCTGATTAAGTATCTGACTCAAATGCTTTGCCTCCGTACTTCCAGATAGGTCGACCTACTCGGTGTCGAGCTGAGAGCACCTCTGTGTCACCACTTTCTGGAGTCTTTGCGGACCTGATCATCATCCGTTGCTTCTCTAGGCAGGGACCACTTGAGTCGTTGTGTAGGTACCGTGGTATAAACCTGATATTGATCTTTAAAGCCTGGAGCTTATTCTTATTCCTTATATTAGTGGTATAAATCTTTCATTCTGTTGAACGTCGTGTTATTTGAGATTTGTGTTTAAACCCTGGAGTTTGTTCTTGTATCAGGCTAAAGCCCGGGGTCCTTCTGGTCTATCAATTTGATGGTTCGATTGTGGCACATTAACTTCTGCTAGTCTTATCCAGACATATCAGTTTATCCTATTTCTCACAGCCAGATCTGTTGCTATGGCGAAGCCTTTTGTATTTCCACCTCCAAAGACAGCTAATATCTAGGGCAGCCCTTTCCTAATGACTTCCAGCAACACCCAAATTGAGCCTTCCCATTGCGTCTAGACATGGGGTCATTGATCTGAGTAAAAGTCAATCTAGCCAGCCCGAGAGCAGCGGAAAAGACGGGCCGGCTTTGGTAGGCTCTCGAGATAGCTTCGTCATCAAAAAATAACCCAAGGGTCTTGCGCATGTCAGTGTCCGAGATGTCATCCCCATAAAGCACGATCTCTTCAATATGACTGGGTAGCTCTCTGGATATGGGGAGGCTTCCGAATGGAGGTTTTGTAATATCTTGAAGCGCGCGTTGTAACACGATGGATCGTTCTGGGCCTCTCACGTTATTATCGAGGAGCTTATAATCATGGCGGATTTCATCAAACAGAGCGTCATTGCGAAAAAAAAACCCAAAGATTAAATCCGTAGTTGCTGTTGTCCAGTGCCAAGATGAGGCTGTCTGGCGCGCTGAAGTTGGACAGTCCGTTCGTGAGCATAGCAGGGCTGGCAGGATTGAATGTGTAATTCCAGACGTTGGTGAGTCCGATCTGATTAATGGCTTTGTTGATGGCGTTTATCTGGTAAAAATCGTGCCCTTCGCCTTTGGGCAAGGAAAAGTTGACAAAACAAATTGAATTGCCCAGGTATGACTCGATTGCAGCCTTTAATGCTTGCAGCATTGGCTTGACAGGCTGATCGGAAATCCCCAAGAAGGTATGAGGATGCCTCCATAGTCGCGTTTTAACCTCCCAAAGGTGAGAAGAGATTGAGGATATGCTTTCCTGGTATGATGCAGTATACTGATTTGTTGCTATGTTCTCTTGTCTCATGAAAGCTTTGTAAGCTGAGTTACCCTCAACTTTTGCAACCGCTACAGACGAACCGTTTTCGAAGTGAACTGCCGCAGTCCTGCCAAAGCCCTTTGCTTAGTATTTGTACAAGAAATCAGTGTTTAACCTCTTGAAAGCTTACCCATAGTCAGGAGTTAGGTCAAATGAAACGCCGGGGAGTTCGCTATTGTTACACGAATAATTTGGATGAAATGCTGAGTGGAGTGGAATGAAAGCTGCAATAGCAATGACGAAGAAGAACAACATGATTCGAATGATAAGCGACATTTTTTTTGCTGCCTTAGAAAGACATGTAGTAATAGTCGTAACGATAAGAGGAGTAATGGAAAGGTAAAGTTGAAAGTGAAGGAGGAAAGTCGGTAGGGACGCGCAGTAACACGTGACTCGATTTTGAACTTGGGGATTCTTTCTATAGCATTTTGCCCATGCAATGAGGTCGCCAAAAGTCAGTGCACGAAAGGCTTCCTTCCTATTGGTAGTTGGCAATATTCCTTCCACGCACTGCCTCGAGATTGAATCCTCCTGCTACCGAGTTCATATAATTAAGTTTCTAGTATAGTTCTAAAATATTACACAGTGCATGTCAATAAGGTCTGCGCTCATTCCCTTCCAAAATCAGGCTCATGCTGATGCGTTAGTGCGGTGCAGACACTTGAACACATCAACCCAGACGATAACGGAGTCAGTGACTCGCGGCTATTGATGTCCGCCTATGCAAGGTTGCATGTCCCTCGGCATGTATCCTTGGCTTGGTCAGACTGGACTTTTGCACACTAAATAACAAGACACTCGATTTACTGGAACGTGAATACGCCATTGAGCTGATTCGCGACAGGTCAGCCATGCGCATCTCTATAGTGGTACTTGCTCCAGTATTATCGAGTTTGAGAATTGGTATCTGGCTCAGATAAAGATCATGCACAGGCCTTGCAACAATACAGACTGCGTGGGGACTACTTGAAATGTCGTGACTGTTGAAGTCTGTAAGTCCTCACAGATAGAAAGAAATTTGAATTGAAGCAGGAATTTGACATTCGAAAGTGCTTGCAGCAATGTTACGCTTCTTGGATATCGCTGATAAATAGCCGGGAGCCTGGTTTGCTCTATCGCATGTCACTTTTCGAGACAGCCACTTTCGTCTCAGCTCATGCAGCCACCTTCGCAGTTGGAGGATAAACATGACCCCGGAGGAGTTTTGCGACCTGCGGCGAGTTGTCATTAGGCTCGCTTATAAATAAGCCTAGCAAAGTGAGTCAACTAACTTAAAACTTATTATACTGTATTTCTTCTCGGTTTTACTCTATCGTTAAAGTCTCTACATTTGAGAAATAAGTCAAAAGTAATGTATGGCTGAGAGCCTGATTCTAGAAAGTTGTTTTTGGTGTTCACATCTTATTGTCTGCTCGGTGTCCAACTGATATCGTGTTAGTCTTTGATTGGTGACAATGCCACCTCCAGTTGTGAAGGATCATTGCAGAGGGCTGCAAACAGTACTATGATCTGACTAGGCATACCCCAAAGCTCCCTTATCTCAAGGGTCATACCGATCCCCTCTATCGGGGGTACCAGCAGCATCAGCCCTGAAAACAAGTGACGGTGACTCAGCCGCAATGACAGCTCGATATTCCGATTTGCATGAATTTCTCCTCCTCTTGAGTTTAAGTACCAGTTGCATCCGATTCATGGAATAAGTATTTCCAGGTGATTTTCATTCCTACACTATATTAAAGACTCAGCTTTGTTCCCAATGGATACTTTTCAACATTTACCTCCGCGCCACAAAGTTAGGTCAAGCGACGATATGTCCGCTTATGAGCCCTTCGGCATCACCCAAGACCACCATAGCCTCGGCAAGCCCATCAAAAGACGACTTTGCGATATTTCAGAGATTGCAGCACTGCTATTGAGCTTGCTCTGCAGCATCGTTGGCCTGATTTGTTGCTTTCATCCAACCGCTGCGGCGGGACTGGGACAAAAGTACCAACTCATCATTGTTGGCTTGATGCTGTCGCTTATGGACCTCTGCACTGGTAAATTGTCCACCGTTGTCTTCCTACAACTTGAGACACGGTGGGCTAGCCTTTTGCAGAACTACGATTCTATCGTCAAGAAGACTGTCTTGGGGAGTCTTATGAACTGGCGACGCGGCAGTCAGCGATGGACATTACTTCTATCTGCATCTCTCGCTTTTCCACTCCTTCTTAGCGTTGGTTACAAGACATTCGTGGGAGGAAGGCTCACCACCGAAGTGCATGCTGGTGACGGCGAGTATGGCCTCACTGGCCCTGTTGGTCTTGGCAACTTTGCCTCTGGCTCTGCTCTTATGGTCAATGCTACCATCCCCTTCATGTTCAGTAACGTAACCCAGCTGCCCCCTCGGCCCCAACCCTTTGGGTTCAACATGCTCCTCCTTGAGAACAAGACTATAACGGTCGCCATGTTGGACGGACCAGATCCATCTTACGTCGAGCGTATAAGGGCTGAGCTTCAGGGCCAGCAGTCATACATCGTGTCTGCTGATGTTTTCGGTTTGGCTTGGCACCTTGACAACGAAATTGAACAACATCGTGGTGACGACGAATGGTGGAACAAGCTTTACGACTCAAGTAGTGACAAAGCGCCACAGAACATATCCCTTTACAAAGAGAAGAAATGGCTGTCGACTTTATGGCCTCAGGGCCAAGTCAAGCAGTTTTTCCTTCTGCTTACGCCACATGAATCGGATAGAAAGATATCGCCTTCAAGAGAAAGATTCCAAAAGGACGCGCTCGGGTTCAAAAGCCAGCGACTCGATTGCCACGGGAAATGGGAAATTACGCTCAATTCAGTGAATCTTATCGAGGGCAATTGCGCTGGAAGCTTTGAAAAAGCATTCCCGGACGGCTGCAGAACTCTCCATCTGAATGATGCCAGATTCTTGCTCAGCGACTTCATCAGTGATTTGCTGACGGACGGACTAGATGAAGCAGCACAGATAAGGCTCACGGCTGTGGTTTCTTCGCTTCTTTGGTCTCGACTGACAGCCTTCTGTGGAATCGGCTCTCCGGTGAATCATCTTTCTTCAGAAGATCGTGAACAGTTCCAATATCGTCGGAAGGATAGATGTTGGAAAACCGTGACAGTACTGAGACGGACGCCTCTGCTGACCATCGTGCTCCTTGCCCAGCCTATCGCGGGATTGATACTTCTGATCGTCCGCATCGCATTTTGTTCTTCACCTGTATCTGGTGACTTTGGTCTCATCAGCGTTTTGGCAAGCCATAAGCCCGGGGGAAATGATATTCTGAGCGGTGCAGGATTATCAGGGGACGTCAAGGAACGCATTGAGCTTGCTTTCGACGTGATGGGTGAATCTTGCGATGATGGAGGGGAAAGGCTACGGTTTCAGCTAAGAAAAGCAAGAAATTCCGTGAACCAAGATCGAAAGAAGCTGATATCTGGGGTCAAGTATCATTGAGAAGACAACAGAGTTTCATGGCAAGGGTTTTCCTGACAGAAGACTCTTGGTGGAATAAGAAGCCAACAGTTTCCAAGAATCAAAATCATTCTATTGCAACACGGTCTATCTAAAGCTTTCAATTCGACTATAAAAACGCACTCGAGCCCAACTCGACTGATAACAGTACAAGCTTAGTCAAAGTGAATGCGCCACAGCTCACGATCAATCCCGGCAGTAAAGTCACTTCTGGTATGCATCATCAAGATATTATCGCTGATCAAAATGTCACCCTTCTCCCAAGCATAGTACAGCGTAACCCGACGATCATATAAAACGGAGTCGATGGTATCGCAGATTACAGCGCTCTCTGTAGGCTTGAGACCATCAATGGTGACGTCTGAAGCATCAAATGTCGTCTTGGACTGGGGCCACGGTTCATGATATCGAAGGCACGGCTTGCCGGTGGTTGGATGGTCGATAGACAAGGGCAGGCCTCTCAGAACGGTGTTGTCGAATGCTGTAGTTGATACGGTCCAGGTGAGTTTGGAGATGTCGTTCTTCAGCCATGATGGGAGGTACTTGAAAAACAGAGTTGATGAAGAGAAAAGAGTGAAGCCGGTATCTTTTGGTGAGGACGTAGCGCCCTGGAAAAGTTGGAACCTGATCATGCAGTTAGTCACTGGCTCACATCGTTCGAAATGACACTCACTGTGGAGGAGTCGAAACACTTCTCTCGTTGCCATTCTCATCGATCTGCTTTACAACCTTGAACAAGCCGTCGTAATGGAATGGCATAGGCTCTGCCGAAAGGACGTTATTTAATCCTTGCGCATCTTGTCCTCGATCCTTGACTTGGAGAAGAAGGCCAAATTTCCAGGGTAACGGTGTTCCAAATTGGTGGCTGAAATCAATAAAGCGATCACGATTGGGCTTTTTCACAAACCCCTTCAGAACAACAGGCGAGTTGATCTCTGACAAAGCGCGCACTTTCTTCGTGTCAACATCATCAAGCGTCAAGGAGCCAGCTCCATTGGCAGGACGGAGGATCAGACCGGCGGGGTACATGGGGTCAACGACAATGCCGCCCTTGTCCTCTGCCCATGATAGCAGGGGCGACCTTTCTCGGTAGTAAGAAGGCCTTCCGTTGTCATAAACCAGTACAAGATTCTCGTCGTTGTCAAACTCAGATCTCATCCCAGTTCGAATAGTACCATCTAGTCTGTAAGCTACGCTGCAATGCCAGGGCGTAGTGTACAGCTGCTCAGTAGGCAAAAGGCTGATGGAGAGTTTGACGGCACCAGTTGAGGGGTGGATAGACAGGCGAACATGATCTGGATACCTTTGCCCGACAGCGTTGGCAAATGCCTCACCATTTCGTTAGTATGAGCTCGGTCTTGGATTATCTGGGCACTTACATCCCCACGAGCCATCATCTGCTTCGCGATGTACTCAATCCCCCTCTTGTACTTCGACTTGCTGCGGTCCGCATCAACAGGATATACTGTCTCCAGATCTGTTTGAAGGAACTTGATATAGCCGCGATATGTCATGCACTGATCATCCGACTGTCGCACGTCGTCCCAGCTCCATCCAGGCTTGCTGAAGGTGTTGAGAAGTGCGCGTCGAAAGTTCGAAGCGTTGGCCACATAGGTCATCTCTTCGAGATCTGTTGGTATATCGATCTCAACAAGGTCACGAAGGCGTGCGAAGGAAATATTGTGGAATCCCTTCTCTGCCGCCATACAACGCAGAGTCTCGCCATATGCCCAGACATCTCGATCCGGAACACCAAGCAAGTCTGTTGTCCTTAGTCAAAGTTTTGTATGATTGTGATAAGGCTAGACTTACCATTATATACTAATCCATCAGAAATAATCGTCAGTTTGGCACCTGGCGCATACACGTCACCGATGGCACTGCAAAGTCCATTCAGATGAGCAAGAGCTATTTCTTCGCCCTTGTCGGGAAGCCTTCCCAAGGTCTTTGAGGTAGAGTTTGGCGACTTGAAAGGGAAGGCTGGTAAGCACATAGGTACTGGCTTGCCAGCCTTGACGTGTGTGTAAATGAGAGCGATAAACTTGAGCGTCGACTCATCGGAATGTGAGTAAAGTTTGTCGACTTGCTGCATGCGATACCTTCCGATGATATCGAGAATTTTGGCCGAGGTCTCAAGAGCTGTGCTGTCAACAGCAGTAGCTAGTGGCTGAGCAGGGACATCGTGAGTATCAGTCCCAAAGGGGAGAGGGATCACGGGACGAAGACTGGAAACAGCCATGGTAAAAAAGAAAGAGAATTGTTCACCAATAAGTATTCGTTTAACTGTGACTCAAAGTGAGTTTTGAACTTGGTGAGACCAAAGGTTAGCTTAGGGAGATAAGAGGATATAAATCTTACAGGTCAACCAACATGTGAACTACAAGTTACACACTCCAACCCATCCATCCACCCATAGTCCCATTTTCGTTTTACCAAGACAAGTTACGAAAAACACCGAGTCGACTCGACAGTGGGCCATCGTACAATTACCCAATGGCGTGGCAAATTGATTACCCTCGTCACTCATTGCCTAATCCAATGAAAAAGGCATGGCACAGACTCGTTTCATTGGGGAGCTGATGAAAATTGCGACCATAAGTCTCAAGCCACCCCTGCCAACTGACACGGATGTGAAATCCTAGAGTAGAAGGTATCAATAGGGAAGCCAAGCCACACCAGTTCGCCATTGTAGGGAGGTATACCGTCGTTTGGGGCTAAAAACTTGTATTTTCGCCAGGGGACAACGCTTAGAAAATGATCGGCATCCCGCGCGGGTATCCCGTTCGGTTGTTCATCCCACCCGGTCGAGCTAAAGTTCCGCGAGGTTGGAAGGTTCTCGGGCCTTTGTTATGTAACAGGCTGGGATATGGATGACCAGATGAGACATTCCAAAGCGCAATCAATCCTTGACTTGCTGAGGTGTTTTGATCAAGCCTAGTTAAGTAGGTGGATGGAAAGCTTGGGTAAGAGTTGAGTTTGGTGATTTATCTTGACCTTTTCTGCTGATCACATAAACTCGCAACACCTAAGCAGGAATTCAAAAGTCATATTTTCAACTAAATACAATCACAGTCATTCAAAATCATGGAGCAAGTTGACGTTACCATAGTTGGTGGCGGTCCTACTGGACTTTTTGTTGCCCTTCTTCTCCAACCATTGGGCATCTCAGTTCGAGTCCTTGGCAAGTCGTACCAGTTTATAGGTTTTAGAAGTAATCTAATGCTTTTACAGATGAGAAGTCTCGCAGTTTAGACCTTGGCCGCGCTGATGCGCTTAACGCTCGAACGCAGCAATACTTCGAGGTTGCTGGCATTCTCGATGAAATTCTACCTGATGGTCTCAAATGCAACAGTAAGAAAACATAACAATTTCAAAGACTTGGTCTGACAATAACAGCGAGCTCAACTTTCAAGTCCGGCGATTTCAAGTCTCGTCAGAATGCTTGGTGGGTTGGTATCGAGCATGCCTTTCACAAGAACTTCCTCATGATCGGACAACCTGTTGTTGAACAGGTGATGCGTAATCGCCTGGGAGATGCAGTGAGCTACAACGAGCATGTCATCAGTATCACCGAAGATGAAGATTCTGTGATGGTCATGACTAGCTCAGATCGAAAGGTGCGTAGCACATATGCTGTTGGTGCTGATGGCGCACGTTCCTTTGTCAGAAACACGCTGGGTATCGGTTTCACTGGTACCAAGCCTGAGATGACTTGGGCAGTTCTCGATACCTTTCTGGATACAGATTTCCCTGTCTGTCCCGAGATTATCACTTTCGAGCTCGATGGAGAGTCTCGCGTTTCGTGGATCCCGCGAGAGCGAGGAATGTCTCGATTCTATGTTTTGCTCAAGGGAGAAATTACACAGCAACTAGCTGAAGATTCTATCAAGAAACATCTGGCACCATATCGGGTGGAATTTACAAAGACTGAATGGTTCAGTACATTTCATGGTATGTCTCTCACGGAAGAGCTATCTTCCGCATACTAACTATCCTTCAGTCAAGGAACGGCTTGCCAGTAGCTTCATCTCCGACGAAGGCCATGGTAGAATTATCTTGGCTGGAGATGCTGCTCACGTCCATTCCGTCAACGGCGGCCAAGGCCTAAACACTGGTGTCTCCGATGCCTTTGCTCTAGCCTGGCGTCTTTCAGCACTTGCACGACCATCTGACCTTACCACCGGAGCAAGAGACGATATCTTACGCAGCTACGACGTTGAGCGGAGATCCACAGCTGCGCAAGTCATCGGAGTGGCTGCAGCGCTAGTCAGGGACACCATACATACAGCCAAGAAATACGTCTCCACAATCGAACGCAATGCCGGCTTTATTACAGGTACGCTCACCACCAGAGTTCCATGTCACGAGCTAACGCACCAAGGAATGGGTGTCAACTACAGCGAGTACGCCACTCCACTTGTCCAGGGTATAGAAGTTGGTATCTGGAAGCCCGGACATCGCTGCCCTGATGTGGTCGTGACTGGATCCTCCGCCGAAGCCACGCGTCTCTACGAAAACGTCTCTTATGGAGATTTTATCGTCCTGGCTATCGGAAGGCGACTTCCGGCGATCTCCGCGTCGGCTCCCGTTTACACTATTCTTTCAAATGGGGTGACCAATGGACATGTGGAATGTCACCAAAACAGGGATGTCGACAAGGACTTTACTGCTGATTGGGTCAAGAACGAGGACTCCATTATCGTAATTGTTCGGCCGGATATGTATCTCGGATATGTTGGCACGGGAGACGATGTGGCTTGGGAAGAATATATAGATTCCTACTTTGTGAAATGTCGATAAGGATGTTGGATACGATATGTAGTTCTTGCTGTTAAATTCACTAGATCTCTGCCCCACTTCAAAGAATCAAAATATAGACTTTATCATTTGTATTTATCCTTTACTCTCCTGCGTGTAGGCATTTCACTCGAATTGAACAGTATCTCAAAAAGGAGACCTGTCCTCATCTTGTTTGGTTCTTAGTCGGTGACTTTGCCGATGGGTCTTCTGAGATTCAACCATTCAAGTGACCCTTTAGTAGACACTCCACCGTTCACATTTCCGAAACTGATATGTCCGAAGCTCAACGACGGTGTGTTGCCTGCAACGTCCCGTCGTAAGGAATTACCATTCCTGGTGGTACATGCATCATGTCATGCCGGCACTGATGCTACATGAACTTAATCTTGCCTGCTTAATCTTGCCTACTTCGCCACATTATTACCTTAGTGGGGGTTTCCCCCTGTTCAAATGCTAGTTTAATTGAGTGAGGAAGAGCAATACTACTACCTTCCTAGCTAGGTAGTATTCGGATGTTTCACCAAGTTGGAATAATGACGTACAAACATTATGCAAAGATCCCAACAGGTGAAGGTCCAGGATTGTGACCATAAGATTCGTGGTCAAAACGCGGTTTCGATGAGTGGGATAAAGTTTCTGTGTGTTCCTTTTCCATGTGATTATTACAAATCGGTGACCTTGTCAATTTAAGGCAAACCGTACGTGGCACAGACAATGCGTGTTGATCTGCTGATGCTGGGTTTTATCTTATCCATCGAGATCCACTGTGGGGAGAAGTGCCAAGGTCTGTCACCACATTAGGCAGGAGGAAAAATTCCAAAAAAAGGGTATCCTAGCAAAAGTATGGTCAGAGAAATAGAGATTGATAAGCATTGCGGTTGTATTTCGGTCTATCTTTCCTTCATTATGCTCTTCAGTTGTAACCTCAAAGCGTTCAATAAGAAATGTTCGATGAGCAATGGATGTCACAAAAGATCGGCCCGACGACAACACTCCTGTCGAAAACAGCTTTTCTGCCAACGATGCATCACCAAAGCCTGTCCCGAATGGCGGTTTGCTCGCGTGGTTACAGGTAGCTGGCTCGTTTTGCCTTTACTTTTGTACATGGGGCAAGTGAACATCACCAGCAGCTTTAGAGAGATACTAACAAATGATTGCATAGGACTCATTGCCAGCTTTGGAAGCTTTCAGACCATTTATGAGCGCGATCAGCTTTCGGCTCACACGCCGTTCCAAATCTCAATCATCGGCTCTCTGCAGACCTTTTTGATGGTCTTCTCGGGTTTTATAGTTGGCCCGATTTACGACTCCGGCTACTTTCGACATCTTTTAGCGGTTGGGTCTACCTTTATTGTCATCGGCACTGTACTCCAGAGTCTGAGTCAAAAGTATTGGCACTATCTTCTTACCCAGGGTCTTATGATTGGCATTGGTGCTGGTTGTCTATCGATCTTGAGTGTTGCTATTACTTCACTTTGGTTCACCACCAGATTGCCTCTTGTCAATGGGCTTGCGGCATGCGGTAGTGGACTTGGCGGGTAAGTGAGGAAAGGACCCTCACATTTCTCTCTCTGACGTGATCTCCAGTGTTCTTCTACCCATTTTGATACGAGAACTAAATGCTGGTACAAGTTTACCATGGGCAACGCGGGCTATGGCCTTGTCATTGTTGGTTCTACTCCTATTCTCTAACCTCATACTTCGACCAGGCCCAAACTCGAACGGCTTGACCCAAAGAAGGCAACTTCTCGACAAGACGGCTTTTGCGGACTGGCCCTACGTTCTCTTCGTGGCGGGCTGTTTCTCTGTCTTCTTGGGCATGTACACGCCCTTCGTATACATCCAAAGTTATGCCTTGGACAACAAGATCGCATCTCCTGATCTTGCTGGGAACCTGCTGGCTATTCTCAACAGTAGTTCAATCTTTGGACGCATCGTCCCTGCCTTTCTTGCTCAAAGTCTTGGACCCATGAACACTATTATCAGTGCTGCAGTCTTACTTACCACTACAAGCCTGTGTCTCATATCAGCAACTACAACTTCGAGATTGCTTGTTACAGTCATTTGCCAGGGTTTCTTCACAGGCTCCTTCTTTGCCCTCCAACCGACCATCTTTGTAAGGCTGACTGGTGATCCTCAAAGAATTGGTACAAGATTTGGCATGGCCTTTTCTGTCATGTCTGTAGGTCTATTATTTGGACCACCTGTTGGCGGGGCGTTGCGAAGGAATATGGGATACACGGCTGCTTGGGTTTGGGCAGGGCTGACAGTTTTCATCGGAGGCGTACTGATACTATGCAGTAGATTGCTTAAGGACAAGAAGTCTTTGGTAGTTTGATTCTGAGACTGGCAGCCGATTGGGTAGGTTTGTAGTACAGAAGCTACTCAAGTAGGCTGGTCATATATGAGACAATTGCCGATACAGTGAACTGTAGCGAATGAACTAGAAGATTTGGCATTTGATCACTGTGAACTTGAAAATGAATAGAAATCCCAATTGAAATATACGCCATCCCCCAAACTGAGTCTATTTCACCTCAGTCTTGAGCAGTGTCTTAGAGTCCCGTTCCATATTGAGAACAATAAAGTCCGCCAGTTACCCTAGTTTCAAGCCTCCAACATGTTCTTGAGAAAATATACTTCAAGCTGCACCTTCCGTACAAAAAGGGACATACACAAGCCTGACCTGAAGTGCTCATGAGCTACGTTTGGGGCTTGCTAAATTCTTCGAAAACTGCTGTTTAATGGCCACATGAAGTTATGCATAGGTGACCGCGGTGACATAGGACTATCCATATCAATCACCATCAAGGCACGTCAATCGGCCAACTCTTGATTCACAAAAGCTCTTTAACAATGCTACTCTACAATGCATTCAAGCCGTGTTATAAATACTGCAACGTCTTCGTAGATGGGTTGGATGGACGCTGTCAACCTCGGCTTTCCAAGCCCCTTGGCGGCTTCTGGGTTCACAAGGTCGAAGTGCTCGATTCTGTGCCTGAGACCCGTATCAACGTATTTTCCAATAGCTACAATGGCCATTGTGCCCGCACCATCGTCCCTCTTCGAGGGAACTTA
>JAAGWP010000318.1:0-80194 GCA_013266165.1 Fusarium graminum
TACTAATCCTTTCTTATATTTAAGTCTTATATACATACCTATAATACCTCTATACGGGTTAGGAATACTTATATTCTAATTAATTTATAACTATTTTAAGTTATTATATAACACGATTGTATATTAAACTTCTTAACTAACCCTTAGCTTTACTAAGCTTCTCCTTAACAGCCTGGTTAAAGAGGAAGGATAGTTTATAAAACCGATTCTCTCCTACTTCCATAATAATACCACACAGGAACATAGTCTCATCTGGAGATTCATCCCCTATTTTCTTATATTTATTGAACTGCAACATATAGCTATGGACTCCTTCTGAATCACGTAGCAGAACTGAACCCAAACTTTCACGCAACCTATACGATAAGTGTTCTGATAGCTCCTGTCCCCTTTCGCCTCTATGATAACTGCGACTAATCTGTGGATAATCACTTAGATCTGTCACATGCCCCACTCCTCATCCTCCTGTTCTTGCTCTTCCTTGCTCAGTACTTTCTCAAACTTCTTAAGCTCGGCTGGAATATCCTCATAGATTACATCGGTGTCGAGGAGTTCAAACAGGGCATTGACAACATGCTCGGGAGTAGACTTGTTGGTGTAGAACTGATGGTAGTCGATTCCGACAATATCAGGAGTGACAGTTTCGATGGCCTGAATATGAGCCAGCTTTAAAACATCAGGTTGGGTTGCGCGGCCCTTGGGACAAGTTCCAGTCTGCCTGCAATCAAACCAGAATGACCCTCGGGTGTTGCTCTTAGCGACACAAGCACTCAGGCCATTGCCAGCCTGATGAATTCTGCCGCAGTTCTTGCCTGCTTCCTGGTTGCATATAGCACCAATACCAGTGGTAGGAAGACCCTGGAACAGACTCGACGAGTAGACACTTTTGGTGGGTGATTTGTCGCAACAAGCATAGGTTTTGACGTCTCTGCATTCTCCGAAGTTGGCTCCTTTGCAGGTGCCGGCGCGGAAGTTACGGATGTTTACCGCTGACACTGCCGAGACAGACGTCAGGTAGGTGATGAGGGTAGGAGTAAAGTGCATTTTGAGGATTTGAGTGAAGAGTTAAGATATGACCGTGAAGATTCAATTGAGTAGGGAGCTTTGTGAGGTAGAAATTGAGACTAGAGAATTATCTTCACTCTCTGTCCGGGAGACTCTTGCCTTTTATGCGCGTTCGATGATAAGCTGGGGTATAGGGGAATTATCATATTATGAGAGGAAGATATAATCCTAAACATCATGCAACACCGAGATGTCCAGCTTGTAGCCCTGTATGTTGGCCCTTGACCAGGTGGTGAGCTTTGTAGGAGTCTTGGTTCATGTCAACAAATCAGGATTCTAGACCCATCGGTATGCAACGGAACAAGTCAACCAACAGCCGTGCGCGTGCCCAACCGCATATCCGAGCACATATGGGACATTGGACTTTGCCAAATCAAGCATTAGCAAGCAAAAGGCATAACAAAACTTCACGAGGAGCCAACTGCATATGCAGGCGTATAGTAGCTATTGATATTCCTTCAGGAGCTGGGCTTGAACCAGATAAATGTCCATTGCTACACCAATAGTATATGCAGGAATCGAGTCAATAAGGATGCCCTTGCCTCAGGTGCAATAGACCGAGCTCAGTGTTTCCATTCAAACTGCACGGCAAGGCGGGCCTGATTTTCTTTTACGCACTAACATCGCTAGAGGCCTGTGAAGAAAAAAGTTCCATCCACGACCAACAGCATATACGACGTCGGCACCAATTAGCGTATGACAATAGCCCACGTGTGACACCTGCCTAATTGTTACAACATGATAGCCCGTCGAACAGAGGAACGGTGGATTGAGGAGAACGAAAAGCGAATATTTACAGGCGCGTATGGATGGGTTAGAAATCAGAGTTCTGTTGATTGAATTATGTCCCTAGACCATTCTTGTGTTATTATGATTCTAGATGAGAATCATGTAGGTTTTCCAAGCATCGCCGTGGCAATTTTATCTTGTCTATTTCTTTGCATCGTCCCGTTGATTCGACTGTTTATCCTCTTTAGTATCCGCATTTATCTCTTTGAGATCCTCATCCTTTTCCTCGTATGCCTTCAGCTCGTCAGGAATATCTTCATACTTGACGTCTGTATCGCCCCAGAAGAGCGCCTCAATCTGATCGGTAATATGTTGAGGCACGTCATAATTAACACGAAATCGATGCCCGTCGAGAGAAATAATATCAAAAGGCACACTTTCTAGACCCCCTCGCTTGTCTATCTCTCTTTGGCCCATCTCAATAAGCTCCTCCTGGGTAAAATCGCTCGCTACCTTTTTCGACATGATGCTTTCGACTGTTTGAGAGGATATAAGCCATTAATATAGGTTTCCGGAACCTGCTACTTACTGTCTATATCACACCACTTGCTACTATGTATATTTGAGGGTAAGAAGAAGACACACTGACTATTAGTTCTTGGAGGATCTAGGGTGAAGCTGATCTTAAGGGCTACTTATTGCCACTTAAAACTTCCCTTCTAGGTATAGTAGCCTAGAAGGTAACGTTACATTTGAATGACGAAATGCATTAGGTGCACCGACCAACAGCATATACAGGACCCTGTTTATTTCATCATTCTCTGTATTGGTATATTACTTCGGACCTAACATGCATCAGGTTGCCTAGTACTTTCAGCACCCACATGAAATTCAGAAAAAGCGCTTGGCCTCTGGGCAAAAAGTATTCTGTATATTTCTATCCCATTTACACAGGAAGCGAGTCAGAGTAAAGAACGAGCGGATGAGTATCGTGTTAGGAGGCGAGCCACTTTACTTTTCCGAATGAAATTTAGGCTTCACCTCCATTGCATGTAGTGGAACTTGCTGTCTCGTCATAAGATACACGTACAATCTAGAATGCGATACATAGTATGATTCCAATCTCCCTGTAGATAAATACCTTGCAGGGTACATTGGGGATTCCCAACTTATCTTGATCAGTTGATTGTTGGTGAAGCAGGCACTCGCTTGGGCCCTCTTCAACCCCTGAACCTTGTCCGAAACCAACAATTTATCGCGCCGTTGGTTGGGAAGGCCACGTTGATACGTTGTTCAAAGACGGTCCAGAGTCCGCTCGGGCGGTCCTGCAGTAAGTTGTTGGTTTACGACGGCCGTGCACTACACTATCGTCATATCTTGGAACATACTCCCTGATCTGCAGGACTATTATTCGTTATTACCGGACCTTTTGTTCCTTCTAGCTTGGGTAGTGTACATTCACAACTCTACGCGCTCACGTACGCTATCGTATTATCATGCAGATTGGGTTCCAATCAGACAACCGAAAGTGATGTGGTGTTCTCAGCTTCGAAACCTAAAGCTGGGTTCGATCATCACATTTCGCCAACGAGAGAGGCATAGCTTGTTAATTCATAATATTGGCGCCATGTCTTGTCATTCAGCCCCAAGGCTTGACTTGCCCTGGGCATGAAATTGGGAAGCAGGTCTCATGAGGCCGACCCTCTTTATTAAGCTTCCGGTACACATATGTTATCCGTACAAGGGTCAGCGATACGAATATTTTGGTCAGTTTGTGAAAATTTCAACTGTTATAATCATAGAACTTTTGTTAATATCCCTTTTCGCTTGGTTGTTGAGAATTAACCGCCAGTATTACGTTTACCATCTAGGAACTCATGCGTCATTAAATCACCCCAATCATTATTACCTGTCCTGATTCGATAATCCATCTAATCCATCACTCCGACACTCTTACGTTTGGTTCGTTTGGATGACTTCGGGTTGCTGGTCTGATGGCGAAACGGGTCGTGGATCTGATACCAGTATATCGCTACCTCGTGATCTTTCTGAAGGCTGTCGAAGCCAGAGATAGATCACACCCCCAATGAGCAAAAGTCCGACAACTGCTCCAACAGAAATTCCAACTATGGCTCCGGTAGAGAGTTTTCCATCGTCTTTGTCTGCGGGAGCTGAACTTGTTGCTGCTGCCTCCGATTTGGCAGATGTAGTATCGGGCGTAGTAGAGGTGGACGTAGGGATAGGCGATTGCGGAGCAGTATCCCCGTCGACCACAGTAGAGAGCGTCCACTTTGGATGTTTTTGTCCGTCAAACGTAAAGTCCACAGCAGAGACTCTGGTCGCGGGAGTCGGTGCACATCTGTAGTCGCGAACGTCATTTGGATATGCGTAGGTACGGCAGAACGGCGCTGTATCGTTGGTGCTGGAGGTGTTAGTAGCGTTTCGCAAGTCCGCGTTCATACGATAACTCACCAGAGTAAATTATACGTATTGCTCACACAACTATCCTCGCACAAAGTTGCATTGAGGGCTTCCTCCTTCGCATAGCAGCTGGTTCGGGCAATTCCAGTCGTCTCTCCTTTTAGCTCACATGCGATGAATTTGAAGTATTCCTGTTCCCACAGACACTTATTTTTATTTTCACAGGTAATTGGAATCTCGACCTCTCCAGATAAATAGCCGCATACCGAGTCGGGAGCGTATGTGATGGTGTAAGTCGGGATACTCTCGGCAGATCTCGCCTCAATTCGAAATTCTCGGAGCGCGGTCACATCAGGCGCTGGAGCTGCCGGAGCCTGATCGACAACAGCGGCTGTTGGCAGAGGGTGGTCTATAAATCTAGCGAGTGTAGTTGTCGCGTGTGTCAAAAGCGTCGCGTAGAAAAAGCGCATTGGCGGCATGGACAAGTTCGTCATAGCAAAGGATGGGGAAAATGGCAAAGGCCGAAGGAAAGCGAATTAAAACTGCCACGTCAAGGCATTTATGTGCAGGTTGAAGCAAGAAAAAGCAACCCTTTGTCTCAAAGCTGAGGCGTTTAGACAGGGAAAAGGCGGCCACTAACAGCTGCAGCTGACGGGCTGTGACTCGAATAGCGAATCAAAGTCATCCCGGCTTGCAGGAACCTGAACTATTGGGACAGTAGTCAACGCCATGTCAGCCCAGGCGAACCATTTGGCGTTTTCAATGTGACAAGGCGAACCTGGAGACGGTGAAATGAAAAGGGGTTTAAGACTGCCGGTTTATTATGACGTAGGCATATGAAGCAGATTTACTACGTAGCTTTGAGGTCCATGAGATATTAGTAATGCAACATTCATCTGGCCCAGCCTCCCAAATTTGTCTAAATTCGGGACAAAGGCTCCTAAGCCGGCTTAAATGCTGGCCACACTCTTAACGTTTTGTATCACTCTTGGGCTGTCATGACCTGAGGGTCTCAAATGGTCCGCAAATTCATCCTGTATGTTGACATGTCCAATCATATCCATCACAGCACAGCCTGATTAGACCCCTGCACATTGAGATTTTCGCAGCACAATGGAAGTCCTGCGAGGAGGTTCTGATACGGTTTTTTTTTAAAAAAGAGAAGACCAGGTTCTGGGCTTCTACTTGTTTGAAAGGAATATGTCACTTAATATGTAATTTGCTTATACCTAGAATTATCACCCACTAGATAAAATTAAACCAGGTGGGGCAGTGTATGTGAGAGATGAGATAAGATGAGCTCGATTCTTATCTAACTGATAGATAAGAATATAGCTATAGGGTAGCGCAAGAATTTTAATAATAAGACGTTATATATAATTAAAATTCTTTAATAAATAAAAATAGAAATAATAATAACTTTCCTTAGTTAATAAGAACTCTATATCTAAGTTTTATTTTATTGATTTTTGCTAGATAAGATAAATACTAACCGTTCAACCAAAGGTAGTTTGATTGATTTTGTTTTTCAATCACTTACCGGCCAAACTGCCCTACACACGCCATAAACCGACTTCTTACAAGTTTGAACTATCTCATGCTCGCTCTAGATCAGCCATGGAAATAGATAACACTTTCTTTCAATTTTATGTGAATTTACTATGTATTGCGCGTAGTAACTAGCAGACGTGATGGTTTGGAAATAGAGCGGAAATAGCACGACAGCGCGTTCAATCGCGTCAATCCAACTGCCGGCTCAAGTTCAGCCAACATTTCAGTCTAATTTGTATGACACATCAACACCGGAATTCAAATGGTGGGATCATACTTGGGCACCAAATCGACAAAACCCTGCGTCAATCAAGATTAGCGCGCATGGAAGATCGGTGCTAGAGTGCAACCAGACAAGACTTTTGCACGAGGCTGGTCCACTCGAGTCATTGACGTCAGCACTCAAGTCAAGCCCGTCATGACTTAGCATTTATTTAGTACACATCTGTCCCGGGATATGTTGAATTGAGATCTTATTTCATTCTGATTATCATCTTACGATAGATACTCTGGCCCGTCAATGTCTCAGGCGGTTTTCAATACCGATATCGAGCACGACAGCGCCGCACTTATGCCTCAGAACGGAGAGAGGAAGGCCAATGATGGTCGCAAGAAAGTGCTGATTGTGGGTGCTGGTGCAGCTGGGTACGTTTGCTACAGAGTTGACAGGATAATACTCACTGAAACAGCATGTCCACAGCCTACCACTTGTCCGAGCATCGTGACAAGTTCGACGTGACTCTAATCGATGCAGTAGATTATTGTGGTGGACAAGCATTCTCAATCCCCATTGACAAAGAGCGACATGGAGCTTCATGGTGTAACCAGGGAGTCCAGGGAGGTTCATACATCTTCCACCACACCGTCACCATGTTTTCACGACAAGGCTACCACGCAGATCCCTGCAACCTGCACGTATCCTTTGGCAAAGACGAAACCTTTTGGAACAACGTATTCCCCACAGAGGTTCTCGTACGTCATCAAAAGGAAGTTCGTCGTCTAACGACGTTGCTCAAGTTTATGCGCTGGTTCGAAATCTTCTTTGCTCTTCTCCCCTTGAAGCTTGTCTTCAAGATGTTCTTTTTCTCGGAGGAGTTTACCAACACGATTGCTCTGCCGATGACGGCTTTGTTTCTGGGAACTGGAAACGAAACACCTGAAGTCCCTGCTATTATGTTTGAGCGTCTATGCACTTCACCGACCTACGGCATGTGGTATCCATCCGACAAGAATACCGTTGTCAGCAACAAGCCGCCTATGATTGTTTTCCCCAAATTCTCAGAGTTCTACGAGACTTGGCGACAGGATCTCATCTCACGTGGTGTTACCGTTCGACTGTCGACTGAGTTGACCGAGATTGTTCAAAGAAACGACAAGGGCGTCATTGTAAAGCTCAAGCCAAGAACGCCTATGCCTGATCATCACAACCCTGCCGGTGGAGACCCAAATGCGCCAGTTGGAGAGGAAAAGTACGATGAGCTTGTACTCTGCTGTCTTGCCGACACTGCTAAGCGAGTCCTTGGAAAGACCGCAACCTGGAAGGAAAAGAAGGTCTTGGGCTCAGCAAAGTTCAGCGACGACATCACCATCACCCATAACGATTCGGATTACATGAAGAAGCACTACGAGAACTTCTACCGTGAGGACCTGGCTGTAGCCAATGTCAACGGCACCGACCAATCGGAGCGTCTGAACTTTGCAAAGACGGAGTATCGTCCCATGTACTACATCAAGATGTATCCTGAAGACAAGTCCAAGCTCGAAATGTGCTTCGATTGCACCAACTACCAAAGCCAGTTCCCTGAAAAGGTGCCCTTTGATCAACACGTTTTCCAGACGATTTACCTCAACAAGGACCGAGATAGCAAGCTATGGTCTGACCATGAAATCGCCCAAGAGAAGATCATCCGCAAGGATTGGTGGCATCAATTGTGCCATGGCTACACACATTACCTATTTGTTGTCCCTTGGTTGATGTTCCTCAACGCAAAGAACCACACTCGTTTCGCAGCTTCATGGACCCTTGTTAACGCCCATGAGGTCGCCGTCATGTCCGGTATCGCAGCTGCCGTGGACCTTGGTGCAGCATACCCTGAAGATCTGGAGAACGATAAATTTGCATTCCTGTGCTTCCGACTATATTACCTCCTCACATACGGAAAGTGGTACAGCAGACATTTCACCTCCAAGAAGTATCTGCGTGAGAACGGCGAGAGTCAAGCGGCGGCTGACGGAAAGAGCTGGGCTACAGGACTCTATGGTAGTGTTTATAAGGGACCCGGCGTGTCGGAGGTCGAGCGGAGTGCTTGGAGGGCGGAGATCAAGCAGGGTTCCAGTACGGGGAATCTATCTTGAGTGGAGTGTGGGTAATTTGTGCTGTAAATAAAAACGTGGATCTTGTTGAGAAGATAACGCGTCTCCCCATTCGGACCGTGGGGCCATAAACTGGGGCGGTACACATAAGCTTAGATATGATGATAATTATTGTGGGTTCATATTCCGCTTATCTATCGTGGAGACTGGTGAATATTATCGTCAGCTTGTGTAGGGTAGAATAGGTAGTTTCGCCTGGAATACTGGAGATATCTGGATATGAAGTAGGTCTATTAACTACGATCGAGTTGCGAATGTATTTCAGGACGGGTGTAACCTTGGGGCGTCCTAGTGGTACATTTATGTATGTGATCAGATCATCATTTTGCTGTAATACCGTATCATCTCAACAACTTGCAACGGAGTTGTGGGGATAAAGGGTATAATTTTATCCGCTTAGAACCCACTGCCCCATTGCAAGTAGTTGAGAAAATACGCTATTACCCATACACCAAGATATCTCTGAATAAAGCTACGATTTTGGTTCGGAGGGCACTAAAACATGTATCACAAGCGACCATTGTCAAAAGGATGAGACCGAGGCAACAGCTGACAGGCCGCTAATTTAGAGACCTTCCAGAAGGGCCCTTAGGTCTTGGAATATGCAGGTTGTCCAACCTTATCCTCCATCCATACCTATACTGTGAATCAAAGATGTGTTATTGATGCACCAATAGCCGCGGATCGCCACAAGACCGATCATCTGTGACCACCCAAAACTAATAATCTTACCTCCCGTGATGCAGCTGGAAGGATTCGGCATGGGTGCCAGGACATATAATTGTTAGCTTGCCATAAGAAGAAGCTGGACAGATCAATCCATGTCCATAAGCGCCGCTGGCTTGCATCAAAGGATGTAAGCTACTCAACTTTGAATGAATACTCTATTTCAACATTCCCAATTGGTCTAGGGTCAACTGCACAGGGAAGGATTCCTATTAGGCAGCTGTTTGTTGTTGCATCGGTTGGTTGTCTAAGGGTACTTTGTATGCAGCACCCTCGCACATGGCCGTATGCGGATATGACCAACAAGGATAGCTCCTACGGCTATACCGGTAGAACGTGGCCTCATCGAACACTGCAACGAACAACGGCTTTTTCGCAGACAGAAAAGACTGTGCGATGACGCTACTGGGAACAAGTGGTCACATGGATGACTTTGTGTCTCAATCCATAATAGAGCCTATAGATGGGCGAGTCATGATAATACGCGTTTGTTCAATAGACCCCCTGGCTAGCAAATGAAGCCATAAGCAGACCGGCCCGAGTATGTCAGCGTATTGATTGGCTGACCGGGGGCCGGCACCAGCTTATCTGCGGGTTTTAAATACCTGCCTAATTTAGTAGGTTGGGATTCCGTGATGGTGGGATAGCGCTTGACCTAGTTATCGGTGATAGGGAGATAGCTTGTGATTCGTTATCTTGGATGCTACGATAATCTCGAGGAATTGTTCTAGAACCGCGCAATGGCACCATCCTGGCTATGACCGTTACCGCGACGTAAGAAAAGGTCAGCCGCGGTTATCAAGACAGGATTGTACCCTAGCCGCAAGAGGTTAATACTCTCCTTACGAGAACAGTCCGGGGTAAAGAGGATCTTGCGGTGCGGCGTGGAGGAAGTGCCCCTGCACGGCGTAATTGGCTACCTATAGCCGGGGTGTCCGTTCCAATAAAATAGCCGAGCAGTAGGTAGGACCTATCTGCAGAGCTCCAGCGCTATCTGGAACAGTGGCGTTATGACCAACAAAAGGCCGTGGCGAGCTATGCCCTTGATAAGAAGGTAGTTGGTCGCCACAGTTGATGGTGGTCAGATTCTAGTATTTGGGGTTATTTTGGGTGTCACAGGAGACGTTTAGTTTCGGGATTGGCCAGTTTTATTATTACGATAGCCAAGAGGACATCTCGCAGGCCAAGAAAATGCTTCAGATACCCGATACCGCCAAGAATGCCCATTGCCAAGCCGGCGTCTCAGCTGCCTTCTGCTGACGAAACGTGCCAGTGAAACTGGGGTATCGCCTTGTTGCATTGAAATGTCGCGTTTTAATTGCAGATGCATGGTTCTAGACCACCCCCCTCGGCGGAGCGATGATATCGAGAAAGATGCCCCGTTGCACAACCCAGTAATTCCGTCTTCGAGTTAGCGCACGCCAAAGCTTATCTTGAGCTTGTTCAAAGCTGCCTAGCGCCGTGGCATGGCTTGGCACATAAAGACAACGGAAACCCAGACCCAAACGAACGGGAATATTCTCTGGAATTATTCGAGGCAATAACTCTTGAAGTTTCTCTTCTTCTTTTCCTTCTTTACCTAATCTTTACAGAGAGAGGTCACCATGTCC
This sequence comes from Fusarium graminum, assembly GCA_013266165.1. Classification (NCBI taxonomy): domain Eukaryota; kingdom Fungi; phylum Ascomycota; class Sordariomycetes; order Hypocreales; family Nectriaceae; genus Fusarium; species Fusarium graminum. The sequence goes on from JAAGWP010000318.1 coordinate 10,476, forward strand.
AAGGAATTCAAGGACGAGACTACCGTCACGGTACCTCACGATGAGGAGACCGGCTCAACCCAGGGCGAGGGCCAGCTCAAGCGCCACCTCAAGGGCCGACACATGCAGATGATTGCCATTGGAGGTGCTATCGGTGCTGGTCTGTTTGTCGGCTCTGGTAGTGCCCTTCACAAGGGTGGTCCCGCCGCGCTGGTAATTGGTGAGTAAACACATGCAACGCTTCATCGTCGAATAATGCTAACAATACTCCAGGATGTAAGAAACTCTCTCCGCGTTGAATCGATTCATAATAACCAACACAATATGCAGATCTCATCATCGGTGTCATGTTGCTCTGCACCAACTTGGCCCTGGCAGAAATGGCTGTTCTATACCCCGTCAACGGTGCTTTCTACACCTACATTGTCCGCTTCGTCGATCCCTCATGGGGCTTTGCTTGTGGTTGGGAATACGCCCTGTCCTGGCTTACAGTTCTTCCCTTCGAGTTGATTGCTGCATCCCGAACAATCGAGTTTTGGCGCGATGACATCCACATGGTTCGTACTTATGATCTACCTTGGCATCTACTTGGCGGCTTGGCATCCGCTGGGCTCGCTTGGCATATGCACCATGATAATATGTTCCGAGATCTAACTTTGTCGCTAGGCTGTTTGGGTCACCGTCTTCCTTGTCGCCCTTACTATTGTCCAGATTTTTGGTGTTCGTGGTTACGGAGAGGGTACGTCTACCATTACAGCCTGTCAATGACCAAACTAACCAATATCAGTCGAGTTCGTTCTGTCCGCCATCAAGATCGCTGCTTGTTTGGGATTCATCATCCTCGGCATCATCATCAACTGTGGTGGTGTCGGCAACCAAGGCTACCTCGGTGTCAAGTACTGGCACAACCCTGGAGCCTTTACTGACTTCAAGGGCTTCTGCGCTGTCTTTGTCGTTGCTGGTAAGTACACCGACCCAAGTTTCTCAACCCGTCGACTGACAGCATCATAGCCTTTGCTTTTGGTGGTACTGAGATGGTTGGTCTCGCTGCCGCTGAGACCACCAACCCTCGCAGGTCTGTTCCCACTGCTTCCAAGCAGGTCTTCTGGCGTATTGCCCTCTTCTACGTGGTCAACCTCTTCATCGTCGGCACCATCCTCCGATCCGATGATAAGCGTCTCCTCGGTGCTTCTGGCGCCAACACAAAGGCCTCGCCTTTCGTGCTTGCCATTCAAGATGCCGGTATCAAGGTTCTGCCCTCCATCTTCAACGCCGTCGTCACCATCTCGGTCTTGTCCGTCGCAAACACCTGTACCTTTGGCTCAACCCGCACAATGCAGGCTATGGCCATGCGTGGCCATGCTCCCAAGTTCCTGAACTACATTGACGGAAAGGGACGCCCCATCTACTGTGTCCTCATCCAGCTTGCCTTTGGTCTTTTGGCCTACATTGGAGAGTCCCCCAAGGGCGGTACCATCTTTGACTGGCTTCTGGCTCTTTCTGGTCTTGCCTTCCTCTTCGTCTGGGGCACCATCTGCCTCGCCCACGCCCGCATGCGTTCCGGTATGAAGGCCCAAGGCCTCGACATGGACCTGATCCCTTACAAGACTCCTTTCGGTGTCTGGGGCAGCTACCTTGGCATTTTCCTCAACGCCGTCGCTCTTCTTGCCACCTTCTACTCTTCGCTCTACGTAAGTTCAATCGATCCATCGCATACTCTAACAACGCTAACTTTATCCAAGGCCCCTGATGGTTCTCCTCCCAACGCCGAGTCCTTCTTCATGTCTTTCCTCGCTGGCCCCATCATTCTTGTCCTGTACTTGGGCTACAAGGTGTACTCTCGCGACTGGAAGTTGTACGTCAGGGCTATTGATATGGATCTCCAGACTGGAATCTCCCTGCTCGATGAGCCCGTCGTGGACCCACCCAAGACGTGGGCCTCTCTCCCTCGACGCATTCTCGGGGCTGTTATCTAAGCTATTGGCTGAATTCGGTCTCTTGTATATAATTAAATATGGGTAAAGCAGTCTAGATTACAATTGCAACCATTCATCTGCCTGTCATTAAATGTCAGGTGTTACCCCAGAATAATTACACCGCGTCGGGGCCGAGAATCGATTATTGTGATGACAGGCTCAAGCCATCTTCCCCAGCTTTCCCCGCAGATCAGCGGTTAATTCTCCCCCATGGGGGGCGTAATTTTACATTGCTCGTTACTATAGGTGCGCGTATCCAACCAGTCTTACTTCTCTCAACCCATGTCGTTTTAGCCTGAGTTAAAATGCTACTCTATCAATCATTTTCAGGCTGAATTGGAGATTATCCATGCGGGGACATGAGCCCAATATACTGTCACCAAGTTGATAGAAATATTCATGCTTACTATCACCAACGGCTCACCTGCTCATGCGTCTTATTTTTGTCATCAGCGACATTGCTCTCCAACTGACGTTTGCCCATTTAGCCGACAATGTTTGCTACATCAGGCCTAGAAATGTGATGTGACAGTGCAAGGTTTCAGGACTTGGCCTCAGGTTGGCGGTTATGAATGTTATATAGTGATGCAACGGCCAGCCAATGTAACGGCCTTTTTCTTCTTGATGTTTGAGCTGTTACATCGAGTCAGCGTGACTCTATTCCTGCCAACCAGACTAGACGCCTCAACTTCAAGATGGGTGTACCTACAACCACCGTCGGTACCTATGATGCCGCCCTACAGCGACGCCAAGCGCTTATGGGTGCCAGTGGAGCTAGGGCTCTTGTAAAGAACTTCAAGGTGTTTCGAATCGCTGCTTTCGCTTGCATCGGTGGCATTCTCTATGGATACAACCAGGGAATGTTTTCAGGCATTCTCGTCATGCCTGCCTTTGAACGACGTAATATCACCAACCTCATCATGACGACACCTGCTGACGTCTGTAGATATGGGAGACTATGTCGGGAACTCAACCAAGAAGGGCTGGCTCACATCCATTCTGGAGCTCGGTGCTTGGTTCGGAACGCTCATGTCTGGTGCCATCGCCGAGTTGTGCTCGCGTAAATACGGAATTCTCATTGCAACAAGCGTCTTTATCATTGGTGTCGTCATCCAAGCAACCGCCATTCAAGCCGGTCATAATGTTATTTTAGCTGGACGTTTCATCACGTATGTTGTGCTGATATATACCGAAGCTGTTCACTAATTGTTGTAGGGGTATGGGAGTTGGTAGTCTCTCGACTATTGTTCCTCTGTATAACTCCGAATGTGCTCCACCGTGGGTCTCGACTATGTTGTTGAGGGAGATGTAGGCTAACCCTATTACAGTGAGGTTCGTGGAGCCTTGGTAGCTCTACAACAATTGGCTATTACCTTTGGAATCATGATCAGCTTTTGGATTGATTAGTGAGTTTCACGATCATTACAAATAATAAAATATTAACCAGTGTACAGCGGCTGTCATTTCATCGGCGGAACTGGCGATTCACAGTCCGACGCAGCGTGGCTCATCCCTATCTGTCTCCAACTTGCACCAGCATTTATTCTGTTTGTCGGCATGATCTGGATGCCCTTCTCTCCCCGATGGTTGTTGCACCACGGCCGAGAGGAAGAAGCACGTGCGGTTCTGGCTGACCTTCGAGATCTCTCACCCGACCATGAACTTATTGAGCTGGAGTACCTTGAGATCAAGGCTCAATCCATGTTCGAGAAGCGAAGCTTGGCAGAGAAGTTCCCTCATCTTCAGGCAGACACAGCCGCCAACACCTTCAAGCTTCAGTTTGTCGCCATAGCAGCTCTCTTCAAGTCCAAGGCCATGTTCAAGCGTGTCGTTGTGGCCACAGTCACCATGTTCTTCCAGCAATGGACCGGAATTAACGCTGTGAGTGTGTATGAGTGTATCATATTCTCAGTTGGCTAATAAATCCAAGATTCTCTACTACGCCCCTTCTATCTTTGAGCAACTCGGTCTCAGCAGCAACACCACCAGTCTCTTGGCAACCGGAGTCGTTGGAATTGTCATGTTCATCGCTACCGTCCCTGCAGTCCTTTGGATCGATCGCCTCGGACGTAAGCCAGTTCTCGCCGTTGGTGCCATTGGCATGGGTGTTTGTCATCTTATCATTGCGGTTATCCTCGCCAAGAACATTGATAACTTTGAGAACAACCAATCTGCTGGATGGGCTGCCATTGTTATGGTTTGGCTCTTTGTTGTCCACTTTGGATGTGAGTTCATTTCTGCTATGCATTATGTGAAAGCTAACCAGTATAGACTCTTGGGGTCCTTGTGCCTGGATCATTATCGCCGAGATCTGGCCACTCAGCACCAGACCTTATGGTGTTTCCCTGGGTGCTTCTAGTAACTGGATGTGAGTTCTCTTGTCGTAACGTTCAAAGATTTTGACTAATCATATAAATAGGAACAACTTTATGCAAGTGGCAATACCGCTCGCCTGATAAAGCTTAACTAACCGTGATATAGTGTCGGTCAAGTCACCCCTGATATGCTCGATAGCATCACCTACGGAACATACATCCTTTTTGGCATGTTGACCTTGATCGGAGCCGCCTTCATCTGGTTCTTTGTCCCAGAGACCAAGCGTCTCTCCCTTGAAGAGATGGTATGTAAGGTCCTGAACATGTATAAAAAGTACTTACACGTCTTTAGGATACCATCTTTGGATCCGAGGGAACTGCCTTGGCCGATAATGAGCGCATGGCAGAGATCAACCGCGAAATCGGCCTTGATGCCCTCATATACCGCGATTAGTTTATGTCTATCGTCAGTGACAATTATTTGGACCTCGGACTACATCCCTACTATGAGTAAGGGTGATGTCCTCAAGTGCCCCATGAGGGGTAATGATCTTATATAAATTGGATAGGCTTTGAATCGATTAAGTCAATTAAGCTAAACCTAAGCTTTAAAGATTTTGTTTGAGTGGTTTTACCCTGTTCTACATGTGCCCCTGGTATAATTTCACTAGTTAGAGAAGAGGGAATTGTAAGCATAACTGCTCTTAGTTGAGCATCAGTCGTGCAGAAGGTGTGTAATAGCTGATGTTTTATTGTAAAGAGATTAGTCTATGATACTTTTGTGTGCTCGTCACAAAATCATTTCAAGACTGGCCCCGCCTGCTTCTTCTTATCCTTTTTGTTCTTTTGACGGCAAATATTGCACAGTACTTCAGTCTCTGCTTCGATATTGTTAACCTTTCCACATTTCCCTAGCACGCCTCCAGCATTGGTGCACAAAGTCGTTGCGATCCTTGCCGTAAGTCTGTTATTGCACTGACTGCAGACTTCCATGTGATGGGTTTTGATACACATTTTATTGTTAGGCTGACGGTCAGATTGAGATAGAGGCTATAGTATAAGATCGTTGAAAGAAGTGCTCGTAGTAGATATTGCGTTGTTCGGTTTTGGAAAGGTCATAAATGCCGGGAGGGCGGTGAATTTATACTCAGAGAATACGAACATTGAATCGGTGTGGTGGTGACGAACAGAAAAACACACCGTTTGTTACACAACTATCAACTGCAAACCCTTCCAGTGCAACACGATCCAGCGACGGGATCCCCTTTGTGTCACTCAAGCTATTAGTTTACAGTGAACATGAAATGGAACACACCCGCCGATGATCAGTATGCCTTGTTTATTATATTATATGCTACTTATCATGGTGGAAATGATATATGAAGCTGTGATTATGTGATACATAAAGGATACTCAATACATGTCAGAAGCGGCGACTGACAAGCCTAGAGCTCTTTATCACGGTATTATTGACAGCCACCACACTTCCCGAGCTATAAGTATGGCCATTTACCCTTTCCTCATAGGCACAGCCACCAAACTCAACTATATACCAACGAGACTCATCCAACATAAATCGACGGCAGGAATTTTCAAACTAGACTACCAAAATGTGCGAAAAGATAAATCGTCGAACTATTTGCAAGGTCTGTAACAATCTCATGACTCAATCCTTCAGCCAACACGCTTGCGCCAAGTCAAAAGGCCTTTGGGGAAAATGTGGAAGTATAAAGGTGACCGCTAGGGACACAGAGGTCGTCTGTGGTGAATGTATAATAAAAAGCAAAAATAGATAGATACTTGGCGCGGTTATGTCGCTAGGTTCGCTGAAAAGAAGCTGGGGCCTAGATATAGAATGATGCGTTTGAAGTGATCGGAGGTGGCGGAGCGCATTTGAACTAGTCAATACAGGGTCACGATCGGAAGCCAAGTATATCACACGTGATGAGTGATGCCATTGCGTCACATCCAGGTCCTGTGTGACAATCCGTGAAATATTGGAGAGGCTGGAACTGATAGACCTGCAAACTCGATGGTCAGTGCTGCCATAATAATTACCTACTAACTAGTCAGCCCCGTTTCTCTTGACATGATGTGAAGAGTCGAGTCTTCGGTTCATGGTTGAGTCTCCAGGTCCTTGGTGTAACTTTAAAAACTTTGTTCAAATATCTTAGGCCATAACTACTGATACCCTGAACTAGTATTCGTTATTCTGTTACATATCTTCCAAGATTTGCCAAATACGTCGTCGATTTGTAAAACCACCAGGAACATGCAATCCAACATCGTCATAACTCCATATACCATCAGCATTATGATTGGATGCATCCCGTGGTGAAGGATGCGGGGAGCTCATGACCTTCCTCGTGAGCTTTTCCCAATTCCAATTCTCGATATCCTTCATATTTGATCCAGTCTTGCTATTCACAGCCTCGATATCGAGATCCCAAAGGAAAGGGATCTGAACGAATATCTCTTTCCAACTAGATTGAGAAATTTTACGGTTGTTTTGAAGAGAAAATTGGATATCGTAGAAATAGGTATGGGCATGGTCTTTGATGTCCTCTGGCAATGCGCCTGTAGAAGTCTCAACTGAACTTTTATCCAGCCGCTCTAGATTTGAAAGTAGTCTCGAAGTTAAGTCAGGGATCACTATGGGGTCTTCGTTCCACTAACATATGGCAGGTTGGTCAGCAGCCAGAACCTGATGTGAGATCTCAAGTGGGTTGATAAGCTTACCCATCCTTCCCATTCGCCACCCCAATATTCAATGCAGCAATATGGAACGTAATAGCGTTCGAAGCCAAGGGAAGTTATCTGGCCAGATGGATCATTCGGAATGGGCGGTACATAATTCATATCTGTTGGTCGCGGTCTTTGTTGTAGTCGATAGCTAATGTAACTAGCACAACGACGTTCCAGTGTGAACCAGAGTTCATCAATAGAGGCAAGTTTGGCGATTGGACTTTCGATGGCGCGATTGACGAGATTGTTGCAAGCTGCGTGTATCCCCATGTACATTCTTCCTGCCTTGTTATGCGACTGTTCATCAAGATCATATGGGTGTTGGAGATACACTTGTTCTCTGTCAGGGAGCAAGAAAAGTTTACCGGGGTAGAAGTCTACTTCAGCGGTATAACGAATGATTTCTTGGTCGGGTGCCTGAGTATCCAAAGATGTGTCATTGCATGTCGGCCAATGTGGACCAGCTAAAACTATTGTCTCTCCGTCAAGCACCAAACCGCAAATGGTGCAGTAGACGTAGTCGGGATTGGGAGCCATAGTTGGTTGCAAGTGCCTGAAAAATAGGTACAAAAGCTCGAAAGGTTTGCAATTGAAAGCTTGTAGGAAGGGGCAGCCTTCAGAAATTTTACAATAAAACAAAAACAAAGTCAAGTACGACAAAGTTCTTATTCTTATATTGGTAGCCGGCTGTAAAGCTACAGTGCCATAGCCTGCTAGACAAATAGTTGAGGTCTGATAGTCGGCTGTGCATAAAGTCTCCGCGATATTCATCTAAGCGATACAGCTCTCTCAGAGATGATGACTCGACCCACTTGATCCTTACAAGACGTCTCTGTTGGACTCCTTTCTCTCATGTCTTGAGGACTTCACTTTGATGTTATAATTAACAATTTCCCCATAAAACTCAGCGTACCTTGTATTTTCCTAGCTCCCTATTGGCTCCGTACCTTGCCGTAACAGCCTTGTAGGGCTATGGTAATCAAAAGAATAAGCACATCACCTCTTTCGATATTCCTGCCCTCACGTCAGCAGAAACTCTGAAGTTCTTTTCCCCAACCTGTGGCTTGGTAACAAGGGTATTATGTTCCAGAACGCTCGTTACTAGGGTAGAATACACCCTGAAGCGTCAATCTCATCCACCATTGGGTGAAGATGATCACAAGCGCTAGGATCAAATCTGAGGCTTAGTACACAGATTGCGCCTCGGACTAAAATGACAAGGGAAAAAGAAAACACGAGATGCGATACTTTAGTGCTTAGCTTCCGTAAGACTACTTCTCATCGTCCCTCGGCGAAGCCTCTCCCTGAAATTCAATGATAACTGTGAAGCCATTGTCCGGGCTGCTTTCAAATCATACCAGTAGGGTCTTGCCCTTCTTACTGTATCCTCAGCCTTAACCCGGCTCCATTCGGAGTTGAACTCCCATAGATAGACAGTTCTTCATAGATGAGTCTAAACATCTGTCCAATCAGGCCACAGCCAAACGTATTCTAGGATGCTGCTTATGCAACATTGGATTCGAAACCCAGTCTTTGTAGCTGGTAGCAGGGCTGAGTGGTCTTGTTCTGTGATATTTGAAGAACCTTTCAAAAGAGAATGTTATATATATCGTGAATCTTGTTGGGCCTCCTATCTTGAAAATCAACTACAGGCTCAACTTTCAAGAACAAGAGCGTTTCTTATCTTTCTTCCACCAGTAAATCGTAGGATATAGCAATCTGCTCGTTATATCAATCACTCAACAACAAACATGAGATACTCTTTGATATTGGCGCTTTGGAGTGTGGGGGTTCTCGGCGGTCCCTGCAACCCGGCCGAGACTCCAGGAACTGCACTCACTTTAGGCGGCGGACCTGATGAATGTCAGGATGAGATCTCAGAGACCCCACCGGTTTCTCTGGTCGAAAGCATCCCAAGCCAAGACGCTACGATTGAGACCTCAGCCGCTCCAGACTCTCTTGATGACGAGAGTGGTCAGGGCTCAGTGTCTGTACATCCCATCGAAACCAGCCAGCCTCCCAGCGACGCGGACAACTCTGAGCCTCCATCACCTGCAGATACTGAGTTGATACAGACCGACGCAGCAATTGCAACTACAACTGATGTCGCTGCAGGCATCATTGGACAAGCTTCTAGTGACGCCACCATGGCAGAAGAAACCAATGCCGGAAGCCCTAATACTGAAACCATGCCCGCTCAAGCTACCGATACGGGCTCGAATGGACAGACCACCGAGGGTGGATCGAATGACACTGGAGGTGCACCTATAGCTACCAGTTCAGGAGATCTGATAGAAGACCAGTCGATGACTCTACCTATGTCGGTTGACTCCAACGGTCCGCCCACTGGTACTGCCCCTCATCAGGACACGATGACCGACTCGAAACCTCCAGAACAGACAGTCCCCATAGAGACTACAGCCTTGATCTCGGATAGTAGTTCAGTTACAGACGCTTCGACCAAAGCTACTCAACCTCCAGTAACAGACACAGATTCTGATGCTCAGTCAACGACCCATAAAGATAATACCACTTCCAAGTCTGTTACCTATGAATCAGATACATCATCTTCCCAGGCCACGCCCGACAATGACCAATCCTCCAATACCAACATAGCCACTACAACGGATCCTATTTCCTTGAGTGATGGACACGATGATAGTCCTCCCACCGAGACACAGGGTGGTGATATCCCGCCTATTACAGAGAACCCGATTACCACTACTGCCCAGAATGCCATACCTGCCCCAACCATAACAGAGGTTCCTGAAGGACTTGCCCCAACAACTGTTACCGGCCATCCAGATTGGGTATCTAACACTTGGATTACTACATCAGGTGACTCATCCGACCCTACTGTTGTTCCAGTCCTTGTCGGCTGCCCTAAGTGCGGCGGAAAGGGCTCCGGGATTGTTTTGTTTGGGTTTCCCACCAAAGTCGGTACTTGGTTCAAACTTCCGGGTCTGCCTAAGTTCAAGTTCCCTTGCATCCCTCCTCTACGCACGACTCCACCTGACACATCTGGCAACGACGATGACGGTGATGATGACGATGAAGACAAGTCCTCCTCTACTACATGCACTGACAAAGTCACGGTTACCGATTGTCTCGTTGCTTGTACAACCTACACTGGACCAGCTGGCAGTACTATCACGCCGGAATGTACAACAACATGCACCAAGACACAAACTGGATGTGATGTAGTGGGAACCACCACCACTTCATCTGCCGCGGCATGCGGCCCGTCAGGAAATAGTTCATGCAAGTCTTGTCAGCGAAAGCTGGTGCTCGACGCAGACCCCGACGAGGATTTGGAACAAAGTTCTGAACAAGATCCTGAAAACGAGACTGGAGACGAGACTGAAGACGAGACCGAGCAGTTGCAGCGTCGTAGCCTGGCCAAAAGAGTGGCAGCGGATACACCCAAGAATATTGGTGGCTGCACCAATCTTGGCAAGATGCCTTACTTCCCTGAATATCCTGGAGGACCACTCGTGTTAGACAATGACGCTGATATCATCCCTCGCGACTCTCCCTTAAAAGATATCAAGAAATGGTGGCTTACCACTAAAGACGAGAACTGCCTCCTTGTACTGAAGGGCAATCTCCCAGCTACTGAGTATAAATCGCTTCGGGACGACGACGACGATGCGGGCCGACCTTCGATCGATCACATTTACGAAAAGAGTATGCTATTGGACTTCTTCCGAGAAATCGTCAATAGTGCTGAAGACGCGCCCGATGTCAAGGGAGCTACTGATAATGATGTTCGAAACAAGATTAGCTGCAGTGATTTGGAAGCTTACGGTGGTGCGGCTAGCGACAGCAGCAACAACCTTCTACAGAAGGTGTTTGATGCTTTTCCTGGAGCTAAGCAAAGCACAAGCGATGATATAACTGCCGTAGAAGACCCAAAATACCTCGATGACTTTGTAGGGATGGACCAATGGACGAATGGTCTTGCAAAGGTGAGACTCACATCTGTACATCATGGGGAGGGATGGTGATTCCAGAACTCGATTACTCTAACACTTACTCCTTAGGGTTTGGTGGCTACACCGAAAGAGGTCCGAGATTTGTGTAACAAGGAGACAAAGCAAAACCTAAACGTTATAGCCAAGACACCCGAGGCCAGGGCTCGAAAGTCAATAGAGAACAAACTTGAAAGACTCGAAAAGCTAGCTATTGGTGTCGCTATGTTTAGTGCTCCTGAAGCAATCGACGCCATGGTGAGACAAAACCACCGAATTCACGCAAGCTTGTAAGTATAAAAAGCACTTTTACAAAACTTAGCTAGTTCTCTTCTGATACTGACTATCTATAGTGTGGAGATGGATATGAATGCCAAAGGCTGTATGGATGATCCTGCGGTAAAGAATGGTCTCTGGTCATTTGCCGAGGCGTATAAGAATTTCATGGCTAAAAGATTTGACGGCGATGCTTCGTGGTCTATCAACCCCGCAGTCATCTCCGGGAAGACAAAGCTTATCAACAGATTGAAGTCTGACTTGACCGAAGCCCCAAAGGTGGCTGCTGCAGATGAGCAAGAATGGAAGGCTACGGTCGACTTTTGGAATCTAAGGTTCAGCAAGATGACCGATCCTACTACTCTGTGGGCAGTACCTGTACCTGAATGGATCTGGCAGTCGGTTGCCAAGCGAGATGGTGATGGACTCTCCTGCAAGCGCCCTATCCCAACCTTGACTTCTTCCGAGCCCACTACCTTTACCACTTCTACAAGAACAAGTTCGGACGATTCAACCAATGAGCCGACTTCAGAAGAGACTCAATCTACAACCGAAGCCGTGACATCTTCAGCTTCATCTTCATTTGAAGTTACAACGTCTTCGACCAAAAAGACAGGCCCCACGATCGGTCAACGTCCTGGTTGGTTGACTGATGCTCCAACTCTCACCGACCGTCTGTCCCCTACCATCTCGACTCCTGATGGCAGTTCATGTACCAAGACAGTCACTGAGACCATGTGCAACCAGGGTGTAGGTGGTGGCCATGGTCAAGGACAAGGATGTGTAACCCACTCGCGATGCGACTCATGGGTCAACACCAAGACCACTAGCAAACCCAGCCCCAGCCCCAGCCCTACCCTTCCTGGTCCCAAGTTCTCCGAGAATATTCTCCGCTGCAACAAGAGTGGCCAGGCTTCTAATCCCAATGCCATCTCGCTGGCTGCTCAGTCCTTCTGCCGCGATATAGTCGCCAAGAATAAGAATAACGGTTATTATTGGTCTAATGATAGGCTTGAGGGAAAGAAAGTGCCTTCAACTGGCTATCACTTCCAGCTTGATTTCTCGGTCAGGAAGAATTGCTTGTGGAAGGCCAATTACGATGAGTGTATGAAGTACTTTCAACTTTCAATCGATTCCTGTAATGGGTCTGGCAAGGATAAGAAATTGGGTGGATGGGTCCGGGATAATTGCATTGAGGCTATCATCAACCCCAAGCCTGGTATTTAGATAGTCTTGATTCTTGTAGAATACACCAGTCATTTTACCTACACTCCTGAATCTGGATATATTCTCCCTGAATTATCAGAGTTCTCTATGCAGAGCTATGTTGCCTACTTCCATGGATCCTCAAGCCAAGGTAAATTGTCTTCAGCTGGCCTTCTACCCTCAGCCTGTAAGCGGACTGCCACATCATCAACCTCCTTCCACACCCTCAGCAGATTGTTGCCAACTATACCCTCAGCAGCCTTATCCTTGACGCCCTGCCGCAGCATCTCGGCCACCAGATCAGGGAACTTGGAGACATCTTCTAAACCCCGTAGAGTTGAAGGTACGCCATCGAAATCGCTACCCAGACCAATGTACTCGTATCCAATGAGATCCCCAATGTATTTTATGTGACGAACCACTTGCGGTATGGTCAGGTCAGGTTCGTAACGCTCTGGCAGTTGTCCCTCTACCGGTTTACCGTCTGGCCATCGGCAGCTCACAAAGTCGGGCGAGAATGTAACCATGATTATACCGCGGCTTGCAGCTAGGAGATGAAGTACGTCATCTGGCACGTTACGCGGATGGGGGCAGAGCGCGAATGCACAGCTGTGACTGAATATCGGGGGTGCAAGACTACCTGCCCAAGGGTTCTCATCACTTGAGCGACGTCCCAAGACATCGCGCATAGTAGCGGCTGATGTATGGCTCAGATCAACCAAGATGCCCAATCGATTCATCTCTTCGACGAGCTTTTGTCCCGCTGGACTGACGCCGCCCCATCTCGGCTTGGCTGGAGCGACGCCGCCTTCTGGTAGTTCGCGCAAGGCAGAATCCGCGAATGCATTGTTGCAATTGTGCGTGAGCGTTGCGTAGCGAACGCCTCGGGCGTGGTAGTCACGTAGTTTTGTGAACGAGTCTCCAATGAGATGCAGGCCTTCCAGCCCAAGAGGTGAGACGATACGGCCGGACTTGAAGATTTTAATTGCATCCGAACTATTCTGAGGTGGCCCAAAGACAGAGGGATATTTTTCAAACAGCCTGTGCACAACATCGACTGCACTGTCAGTTGTTGCGATAGCTACAGATGTTAATAACGCCCGTCTTGAGATTCCATATATCATACCTTTGAAGTGATAATCAGTCGAGTATTCACCTTTCGGGCAATCGGCAAAGACGGACCAAAATGTTCCTCCAACGCGGCCACGTCGTAGTCTAGCGATGTCGACTTCTCCCTTGAGAGTCCCGGCCTCAAAAGGAGCAGTGAAGTTTTCAAGATAGATATGATTGCTATGCGCCCAGCGGATATAATATGCCAGATCATTATGTCCGTCTAATCAACCCATATCAGCAAGGTCAAAGTACGACTCATCAAAGGCATACAATATATTTACCGAATAATGGCGCGCGTTTCAAAATCTGATCTACGCGTTGTTCAATCGATAGGGGTGATTCGGCCCAGAATCTCGACACACTCAACATTTGCGGAGTGCCCCAACATAGCCATAGACAGGGGAAAACCACCAGGCTGAAGAGGATCATGGTCATGCTGTGCAATTTTGACCGAAAACACAGGGATTGGTGGTCTTTGCGGTCAGCGGACATTTCGGCAGAAGATGGCGCCATGTTGATAAAGCTCTTATGGTGTTGCTACATGTCATGAATTGAAAGTTCAATCTAATGCCATTGAAAACGCAAACAAATGATGTGCTCAGAAAAAGCCTCCCTCTTTGTGTGTCACCAATGAGCTCTACGAAGCCAGAATGCCTCGGAATGGAATAACTCGACTCCATGTCGTTCAAGAAGCATCTTTTGCGCCCTGAATGCAAGAATTGAAATGACATGTCGCTGTACAGAAATGTCCGTTTCCCCGCTATTCCTCTAGACCGAATGTATGCACCACAAAGGAACGCACTGTGGTATCATGTCTCCTTACATTATTCATATCAGGCGAGATGCAGCGGTCTGGGGAATTACAGCGAATCAGAATGCCACATTCCTCAGCCTGATTCTGTACTTACTCAAGTAAACACCAGCGCTCTGACTTCAATGCTCTCTCTAGGAGGGGTACAGTCTGGCACCTTGTCGATCTTGAACGAGGTATGAGGACAGTCTATCCCACTTCGGTCAGCTCAAGGTCTGAAAGTGCAACATCTTGGAACTGCCCACATCTTGCTGCCACATTCTCATCAGAATCAGCCATCTTAATTAGTAGAGCCTCGTTCTTGGTCTGTCTGTTGAGGTAGTACCAGCGATAGTAATTTCGATGCATGACATGCCAGCTTTCGCCAACAAAAGACTTGCGGACCGTGTCAACAGCCACCATATCCTCCAGATGAACACTGCTCCCATCGCAACAAGCCAGTGGGTAATTTTCCACAACGGGAGATATTGGCCTCCAGACACTGGATATGAATACGATTAGCACACCGCCAGCATAACCAGGCTTTGAAATATTCACTTGATGATTCGGATTCTCTTTTGGCCAAGTAGCTCCCCCGCTCGGTCTGGGATGTGATGCTGGACGCGACGTTTCACTGCATTTGGCGTCTGGTCTGATGCACACCCACTGTAAGCCACACTAACAAAAGCCTACATTACCTAGCCAACATTACTTACCCACGTGTACAACATCAGCCGGGCGGAGAATTAGCTCTGGGTCGGCAAGATTCACATGTTCCGCCTTATCGTAGCTTGTTCTGCCTTCATCGCTCGATCGAAGCTGTATGCATGTCAGCGACAAGTGAGTCAATCGCGCAATAAACCTGCCCGCCAATCAAAGATAAATATCTCGGCATCCTTGCCACATTCATCATGGAGGAGCTGTCGGGCGAGGGGAAGATATTGCTCCTCCACTTGCTCGCGGTTGAAAATGATGGGTGGCAGATTCTGTGGTCGAACAGCGAAACCGTGCTCGTCGAGGGTGAAACTGCTCTCGCGACCGCGAATATCTTCTATTTTCTCTTTCGGTCCCGACTCACGGGTATGGTTAGCTTTAGGGAAGTTCTTTGGAGTTTCCATCAACAGGGAGTAGGGTTTTTGCTTGTTGAATTTGTCTTCCCATTTGAAGTACTGCAAGCTGGCGAGTTGGTTGACAGGAGGTGCAGCAGCCATGGTGCAGAAGGTTGTCTGATTTACTTGAGGTGTTTCTGGGCAAACGCCTCCTTATATACTTCATGGAACTTTCTCAGGAGTATGAGAGCAACGGATTTCCATTGATATCAATGTTGCTAACTTGTTACAGCGCGGAAGTTATACTTTAAATGAATCTGTAATCCAGTTCACCACCTTTGTCACAACAGCATCAGGTTTAACTTATGTAAAATAGTAGAGATTGAGCGGTTCTTTCATGGTTTCCAACAGGTAACTAGATTGCCGCACAAGTGCTGAAGTCGGGGATTTGAGGCCAAACCCCCGCCCATACTGACAGCTACTTTATCCAGCCAAGCTGGGATCACAGGCTTCCGCATACACGGTTTGGCTGCTAACTAACTCCTCAGAGCCGCCATCTCCGTCCTCAGTGATAACTGCCTTCCAAGGCTGCTCCAGCTCCTGCTGGTCAGGCCTGAACTCTTCCTGCTGGTTGGTCTCGGGCATGGTTTTAATAGATCTTAAGCACTCTAGTACGTAGTCAGCTGGCTATTTACATCCTGTCTGAGTTGTTGAAGGGTCTTACTTAGTTATAAGAGTTTGTAGAAATAATCTGGTTGAAGTGTATGGCTGGAAGGGTGGTTCTGCCTCGTGGGCTATGATGCTCTATTTATGGACTTTGCCGACCGTCGAATCCGCACAGATAAAGCGGAAAGGTTTGAATAATCACATCTAGTTTTCATCCATGGATTTACTTCGTATCCCACGTACTATGACGCATTGGGTGCGGCTGAAGATTACAGTGAATATTTACTGCCACAAAGAGCACACATATTGGCTATGTCTGATTATACTATGCTTACAAACAACATGACACGACAATATTTGTAGGATATGTCGCTTGATCAATGTCAATGGGATGGGAATACGTGATATCTGCAGGGTGTGTATCACTGCCAAGTCCACAGAGGGATCCAATGGACGTATGCGTGTAGCCGCAGATAAGCATCAACTTATGGTTAGAACGCCACAAGGTTGGGGAGAGTAGTTTGTCTCACTGCATAAGATGTGTGTGCAACGCCGTGCATGCCAATCATACTCACCTGTCCAAGGCATGTACCAGAGCCGCGTTTTTGAGGGTTTTCTGGCATCCCCCTCTTTCTCGGCCTTTAGGTCACCTTACATGCACCGTGTCCAGCGCCCGCAAGTAAATGACAGTGCATGAGGTGCCTCGTCCTTTGGCTATCAATTTAGACTTTCAATTAAACTATCCCCAGATATTGTCTCACCGATCTGCATATAATTAACCTACCCTGAATCTTCTTCACATCATGCTCTGCTGCAACTGCCTGCGCCCTGCAAAAAGGAGCCCAAAAGACGTTCGAGGCACTGTTGCAGAACAGCAAATAGAGCTCGATGATCAGGATCAAGTAGATGTTGTAACTAGCAATCGCCTTGCAGCAATCGTGTTCTCTTCCCCAGCAAACATCGGCAGGGAGCAGGGTCTACACGCTGTACAATGGAGGCGAGGGATTAGACGTCATTTTGGTAAACTCAATACCAAGAAAGCTCAACTTCTCCTCGAACTCTGTGACAACGATGATCTTCCCAGTACCATCGCGTATCTCGACTCCGAGTATAGTCGTCAGGGCCTTGTCTCTGGCGTCAAAACATTGGAACCTACTTTGGCATCTATCGAGTCCTTCTCGCAAGCCTTGACTTGCATTGCACAAGCCGGCCCTGAGTCGGTTCAGCTTCTCTGGGGAAGCATTCTTTTTCTTGTCAAGGTTGTTTTGATTGCATACTCCGATTGCAACAGCTAGCTAAACAGTGGCAGGTTACCATGCGCCATCGCGAGGTTCTCGACAAGATTACACAAATGCTGGATCAACTCACACGAGCTATGCCGAGATTTGAAACCTGTCTCGATTTACATCCTACAATTCAACTGAGACGCGCTATGCACTCTATATACGATGACTTTATCGATTTCTGCTTATCCAGCGCCGAATTCCTCACTCACAGCATGATAGGTAGTTGGTCCCCTTCTAAACCTTGCCACGCTTACTCATCCTGCAGGGAACGTCATTCGTCTTTCTTTCTCCTCAGTAGACAAAGATTTCGACAAGATCAGCCAAAGCTTACAGGAACACACGGACGACTTCAGAGCCGAGGCTGAGCTTGCCAATATGAGAGCAAACAAGAAATGGCAAGATGATATTCTCGTCAAGCTCTCGCAAAGCAGCTCAAGCGACTACGACACAGATCACTCTGCCGTTGGTCATCTTGTGTCTACATTGCCATTCCCTCGAAATCTCATGTTTACCGGAAGGGATGACATCCTGAAAGACATCAACGAATCTTTACAGCTTCCTCAAGCGAATGAGAGCGACTCTCTGCGCTCTGTCACGTTGTATGGAATGGGCGGCGTAGGCAAGACCCAGATTGCATTGGAATACGCTTATAGATTCAAAGGATCGTACACGCATCTGATTTGGATCAAGTCCGAGACGGAAGTTGAACTGCGTCAATCTCTAACGGCTGTTGTAAAAGCTCTAGGCTTGAGGCAAGGTGGAGAGAGTGAGCAGAAGGATGTCGACCTTGCAAAGAAATGGCTTGAAACGACTAGTGAGTGATCTAGCCCTCTTCCTACCAACCACTAACCATCTTCAAAGGCAGTCGGTGGCTAGCTGTGTTTGACAATGTCCAGCATGTCTCAACTCTTCATCCATATTGGCCACGGTGCTCTAAAGGAAACGTTATCATTACATCGCAACGTCCATCCTTTGACGAATTTAGCATCAAGCAGGTAAGAATCCGATCTTTGTCAGTGGAAGAAGGGAAGAACCTGGTCCTACGCCAGATGCATCTCGACGCGAGTGATCCAACTTGTGTTGCTAAGGCCGAAGAGCTTTCGGAGGAACTAGGGGGCTCTCCTCTTGCTATCAGCCATTACACTGGCTACTGTGTTGCATCTCACATATCATTGGATGAAGTACTCCGTACGTTCCAGTCGAGACGGGCGACGGCCGAGATCTGGTCCAACAATTCGAACATATCAAGAATGCAATATGAGCGAACGTTGAGTACTGTCTGGGATACTGCATTGGATAGCCTCGGAAAGAACGCAATGGCCTCCAGAGACTTACTCGATGTCCTGGCCTTTTTAAACCCTGACTCTATCCCAGAGGACTTGTTGAGAGGAGCATTGGATGAGTTGTCTCCGGACGAGACCTCAGGCTTTGACGCATTCAAGTAAGTACCACTTATCCTCAAGCTACACTGCTAGTACTGACATCAGCAAGATTAATGGTCTTGATATCTCCGTTAATCCGACGGAACCTGGTAGAAAGAAACCTCACATCCGACGGCCCGAGCATAAGGATTCACCGTTCACTTCGTCTTGCCCTCATGATCCATATGGATACAGATCTAGACAGACGCAACATCATGTTCTCGAGAGCTCTTCGGCTGACTCGGCAAGCCTTCCCGCGCCGTGACATGACCAGTCGCACACCGCAAAACGACCCCGTCTGGAAGAGATTCATGCCCCAGGTTCTAGCGCTACAGGCATCTTTCGAAAAGTCCGACCCGCCCATCGCAGACAATATGGAGTTCGCGGGCCTTTTGAGCGACGCAGCGAGTTTTCTCTGGGAGCAGCAGTTGAATCGCATCGCGCTGCCTGTTCTCCTTCTCGGCGAGAAGATAGCCAGGAACTTGGTCAAAGACGATGAGCCTGACCCCATCCTCGCTAGTATAGAGAATTGGCTCAGTTTCTTCGACGCGCACCAAGACGCAGACAACCGGGCCGCCGTCATGTCACGCATGAACCGCGTAGTCAGCAGAAGAGAGAATCTTCTCAAGACACTTCCCCCTGACACCGCTACCATTGAGCAACAGGTAGATGTCGGCAGAGCCTGGAATGATCTTGGGTATTTTTACGCGGATATGGAACAATTCGAAGAAGCTGACCGGCTGATGAGCAAGTCTCTGTCACTTTATCGGACTCTTGGTGATGAGACTACTCTACGCTTCAGGTTTTCCCTTCAGTATGCCGATTTGTTAGTTGTTCGTTTGGGCCAGGGTGAGATCGATGAGGCCCTGAAGCTGGGCAGCAAGTCTTTTGACCTCTGTAAAGCAGAATTAGGGCACAGGCATCTCGAGACAGTACGATTCGAGATGCAATGGGCATACGCACTAATCGCTGCAGACCAACTTCAAGAAGCATTAGCCAAGCTGACGGATGTGCTTACGATACGATCAAAACTCCTTGAGGAAAACAACCCTGACGTGCTTACGACAGAGTATTGGATCGGGACAGTTTACTACTACCTGGACCGCCCAGAAGATGCAGAGTATGTACCGTATCCCTCTCAACTACCACACGCTGATTCTCGTAGGGAGTACCTCCGTAAAGCCGTTGAGTATGGATCTGAATCAGGCTTCGGTAAGCCTGATCTGGCTCGTGCACGGTATAGACTTGCACTAGTTCTTCATGACCAACATCGCCGTAAGGAAGCGGTTGGTCTAGAAGAGGACGCGATTGCCTCTCTTTCCGAGCAGGACCGGCCACCTGCTGAAGATAGAAACAGAATAATTCGGCTTCTGGACCAGAGGGTATATGTTCAGAATGGGCGATCGACAGGGGCATTCCGTGGGAGGAGAACAGGAAAGGAATGAAGTCCATGTTTCACCATGCGTAGCAAGCTAGCATATTTAGTGGAAAAGAATAAAACTTTATTGCTATGGAGTGTGCTTCGAGTGCACATCTGCACGGGCAAGATCATATTGAGGCTGATACAAGTCAGATGCCATATAGGATATGTTTAGTAGATCTATCAGAGCATCAATATGAATATTACTCATCCTCGTACGTTACATCACCACTACTTAGCTTATTCAGCCTTCTTCGATAATATCTATTGAGCTAATGATATCGCTCCTACCTACTACTAAAGTCAAACCCCGGATTCGCTTGTAGTTATAACATAAAGTGAATATTGGACTCAAAACTCTACCCAGATTCCGATCAAAGTTATAACTATGAGAAGAAACATTACTGAAAGATTATTGCTAGATGCTGCCGACTTGCTAGTCGTTGAACCAGAGTTGGATGTCGACGTTGACGTTGATGTGTCTGTTGACGTGTCTGTTAGAGTGCCTGTGAAGCCTGTCGAGCCTGTGGCAAAGAGTACATCCGCTGTTGTTGTAAAGTCGTCGCTCGATGTTGTGAAATCATCTATCAAAGTCTGTGACTCGGCTGCGGATGCACCACAGTCGCCTCTCGCGGCCCCGCCACCAAAGCAACCTCCTCCTGCGAGGTTACATGCAGCATTCCATGCACAGTACCAGCTATCATCCACGCCGACGCAGAGTTTAGATGCGTGGAAACCGACCGCAGATGGGCAGGAAGGGGCCTAATAGAAAGAGGAAAGTCAGCCGTTGTTCAAAGCAGCCATGAGTCCAAGTAGGATAGTGCTAAAGTTATAGGCCTACGACGGGTAAATCCAGTCATTTTAAGAAATGGAGACTTACCACGTCTGTTGCAACCGTTCCACACAAAGATTTATCTAACGCACCGCAGCATGCTTCATCTGAGGTGCCGCTGTTGATACAAACTGCTGACAAGGGGCAGCAGCCTCCAGCGCAACATGCTGCTCCTCCAGAACAACATCCCGGTTGATTGGGACACTGAAGTGCGGTACCGGCCAGGGCATTGTTGCAATTCGATACTGGGTAAGGATCCACAATCTGTCCTTTCACAAGAACGCAGATTCCGACAAGAAAGAATATGAAATGCATAATGGTTAATAGCAAGTACAGTTTTAGGGCTACTGGAATTTGTCAGTGTAGATATAATATTTGTGCAGAAAAACAAGTCGCAGGACAAGATATAAGGAGATTTAGAACTCCCGGACCCAGAACTTACTACGGACAAGCTGACCGTTTTGATAAGAACATGAACCGGTAGTTGAACTTCTGCTACGGGTTTATTAGAAGAAAGCGATACTGTGATAAGAGGGTGGTTAAGATTGATTTGTGATTGGCTTTCCCTGTAAAGCTGAAAATTGTGGCGTGTTGTATCATCACATGAGTAGAGACACTCGGACATCGTCTAATATTTAAAAGGAAATATTGGCAATAGTGTTAAAGAATCGTGGAGAGTTCTCAATTATGGTAGGTCTTCTTTTTGAAGCTGAAAAATGTGGCATATCTGTCGTTATGCTAGTAGGGCAGCCGAATGGATATCAACCATATGCGGAAGTTATTAACAGCCTAGACAGGATTTAGACTGTGGTAAATGATACGACATGATGAACTACTGTCGTGTGGATAATTCAGAGGTAATTTAAAAGCCTTATTCGACCCACGGAGATTCCAAGCATAGCTTGAATATCGACCACTCGACTCAAAAAGCATGCGAAGACTCCCTGTGTACCGCAAACATAAGTCACGCATAAAGCCCCGGGGGCAATGTCTGCTTGACAAAACATCTCACCAGTAAGTCTGTTGCCGGAGAGTAACTTACGTATGGCCCTTAACTACATCGGATTGGATATGCCCAGAGGTGGCCAAGAGTGTTACTAAGAAGACCCCAATGTCTTCTTGGTCTAGTGCACGATTCAGTTGGCTCATGTCTTGCTCTTCACGGCTTGTCAAAGTGGATCATCAATGGAACTACAAGGTTGAGTCATACAAGTTGAATAAAAAGCGCGATAATTCTATGTAGATAATTCCAGAACCTGACGGTATAGATATCAAAGTCACAATGCAGGGCGAAGGTCAAGCGAAGGCCATTACAGTTTGGGTATTATGGAATGTATTTAGTCTAGTATGTATACAAGAACAAGACGATAGGCACGACTCAGGATGTGACGTGAACCGTCTTGGACATGCTAGGAACGCCCTCTGGTGTCATGACGAAAAGGTAGTAGTAACCTGGAAGAAGCACACCATAGTCGTTGGGCAGCTTCACGGTGTAGTCGTTACCCTTCACCGAGAAGTTGGTAAGAGGAACACGTCGCTGGTCAGTGTTGACGGAGTGAGTAGCACTTCCCATGCGGACAAGAGACATCTTGACCTTGCCCGAAGTGCCAGTGACCTTGAACTTGATGCTGTTGCCAGGCTTGACCGACTTCTGGGCAAGGTTCGAGATGACAGGACGAGTAGCGACGGAGCCGTCCTTGTTGAAGAGGTAAGGAGGCGTGAAGATCTCTCCGTCGGCATGGTCGACAGTCTTGTCACAGCCGGCAGATGAGCCACCGATCTTGGCAACGTAGCAGAGTCCACCGCCACCAATGAAGACGGTGGCATCGGGAAGAAGAATTGACACGGAGTGGTAGTTACGAGGGACTGCATGGGGAGCAAGCTGTGTCCACTTGTTGGTAGCAGGGTTGAAGAGCTCTGGAATTAGGATGCCGTCAGTGTTGGTGAAGACAAGCGACTTGCGCTGACCTCCTGTCACGAGGACAGTTCCATCAGGCAGGACGACAGCATTGCCGAAGCCGCGAGGGAACGCCATGTCAGCAACACGCTTGACGGAAGCAGGCTTGTAAGGCTCCCCGAGTGTGGTGATGTGAGCGTGGTTGTTGGCGTTGCTGTTGGTGTAGTCGGGAGCACCGCCAGCGGACAGAATCTTGCCAGCAACAGCATCGTACATGACAAAGACACCACACATGGCGTTAACAGTGTCTCTAGTGCCGGACTTGCGCACGCCGCCGCCGTTCTTGGTGCTGTACCAGTGCTGGTCCTTGCTTGGACCGGCCTGGAAGACACTACCTCGCTTCCAACCAAAGAGCCAAGCATGGTTGTCCTCACGCCAGATGCCCTCGCGGTCCTGGGTAAGCATAGGCTTGACGTCGGCGCCGTTCAGCATAGTCCACTTGTTAGTCTTGGGGTCGTAGACCTCGCCGTTCTTTCCCTCGCGACGACCGGAGTAAGCTCCGCCGATGGTGAAGACTCTGCCGTCTGAGAGAATAGTGGAAGACTGGTAGCCGCGAGCCATCTTCATATCGGGACCACGGGTGAAAGTGTTGGTCTTGGGGTTGTAGAGAGAGACAGCTTCGGCGTCAGAGCCACCTTGGATGATAATACGGCCGTCTCCAAGCTGACTCATACCAGGACAGAACATATCGTGATGGGTGTCGGCAACCTCTCGCGTTCCAATCTTTCCAGTGGGAAGGTCCATAGCGCCAAATTGGGTTCTGCCAGAGGCGCCGCCAAAAGCATCAGCACCCCAAGACGAAAAGAATAGGACCTGCTGGGCCTGGGGATATTGAGGGACAACATAGGCAGCGACAGGAATGACGGGCAGGCGGAAGATATCAGACCATTGACCTTGAGTGGCAGGCTTGGAGACGGTGGGAACATGGACGACGCTGAATCTCTTGCTCTGGACCCAGAAGAGGGAAGCCTTGGACTCGGCTGCCTTGATGTGGCAGACATTCTCCATCTTGTCAAACACAGCCTTCTTACAGTCCTTGGTGGTAGAGCAGAGATCAGCGCACGCAGCGAGATTGGCAACGCCCTTGATCTGCTTCGCTGTGGCGCCAACGTAGTCAGTGTTGTGGCAAACATTGAAGGTCTTGCCGCTCTTGGCCCGGTAGTTGGCAGTAGGAGCAGGGCAAACGGAGATAAAGGCACCCTCGTTCACATTCTGGACTCGGATAGTATCAAAGTTCTTGTCCGTG
Source organism: Fusarium graminum (assembly GCA_013266165.1). NCBI lineage: Eukaryota > Fungi > Ascomycota > Sordariomycetes > Hypocreales > Nectriaceae > Fusarium > Fusarium graminum. The sequence continues at coordinate 34,724 of JAAGWP010000318.1, forward strand.
GCCCAGTCCATCCTGGCTTCGTTGGCGTTGTCCTTGACGTGGCAGATGCGACCTTTCTTGTCGTACACAGCCTTGACACATCGTGGGTCCTGGTTGCAGATTTGAGCACAGGCGTTGGTGTCTCTGACCTGCTTGACGACCTTGAGACTAGCACCACCGTTTCTGTAGTCGGTGTTCTTGCAAATGGCGTAGTCGTCGCCAGCCTTTGACGTCCAGCGTGCTTCTTTCGACGGGCATTCGGTCAGAGCGGCGGAAGTGAGGGGGGAAATTAAAAGGGCTGCTAGAGCCAGAAGTTGAGGATGAACCATTTTGGTTATAAAGAGTGTCGGTGTTGTAACGAGTGTTTTTCGCGGGCTGTTGAGCTAACGGATACCGGATTAATTAATTAATTGGTGATTAGAGATAATCGACGACGAATAGCAAGGAAACGACTGAATGAAACAAAAGACTGTATCGAACTAGACTAATGAAAAAACGAAGGAATACTCGAGAAACGAGTGCAGAGAGGGAGTGGCCTGTCTGTCATCCAAACGAAACGAAGATTGGACGAGGGTTTTATGTTTCGATCGGGCTGCCTCTGTTAGCTCTCTCAAATTCTATTTTAGCACTCGATATCCTGGTTGTATGGATGGAAATATGGCTGGACAACTTACTGCTCCCAACCCACCGTTCTCCCCTGTTGTAGTGGGACTTAGCAGCACCTGACACCGCCTAACCCCAATCTGAACTCTGCCAAGCCTTGGCCAGGGGCTAAAATGCGACTAAGACGGCGCGTACCTGAAGGACGGGCCCAGAGTTCGCTCTAAAAAAGGGGACAACTTTGATTCTAGCCAGTCGCTTATACACCAAGAGGGGTCTTAGCTCCCGTAGACGTTGCTTTCGACATGGATATGGCACGATTCAATCGCCCGGTTGGGATTTGGTCATGGATCAATGCCAAGATCGTCCGATAGCGTCCCGACTTTAATTGGGTAATTGTGCGTCGAAAAGATAATTTTCCGTCTTTTTGTTTGCTTTGCGAATGAGCTGAAGAGATCGTTGCGTTATATCCGGAGCTAAGTATCCCGTTGACGTTCTTTTGTTCAAGATGTGATTCCGCTAATGATATGGGCGCCGTTATACCTACCCTGGTAGATATCAGAAATTCATGACAACGTCGTATCCTGACAAGTCATGGCCTCTGACTTATCTAGACCCTTAAACCAGATATCTATATATCGCATTATTATAGCCAAGCGTTGTTCCCTTCAGGACACTTCGCGGTTAATTTCCACAGTTATGTTAGCCCCTCACCACAGAACTAGTGCCTCGTATTCAGCGCGGTGCAGTGAAAGCTTAATGATGGGCTGCAGCAAGCATTGTTGATAAAGGAGTTAAATGATCTGGGTGCTGGACGCCTTTAGTTGATATGATCTTTTGCGACGATAAGCAGAAGAAAGTCAGAGCATCAATTGAATTTGTATCAGATTTTACATTTATTCCGCCAGCCTGTCGACGAACTGCTGTCGATGACGCAAGTCAACAGCTAAAGAGAATAACCAAACACTTTTATTACACCGTTTGGAGTCCCAAAATTCCCATAGTATGTCTTTTGAAAGGAATATCCAATTGCAATAGCTAGCAGATTGAATGTATAAAGTAATGTCATTCTACAGCAATATTTACACGAAGATCACTAATAAATCATCTCCTAATACCGGTACGATTTTTAGTATAGGGTAACCACTACGTCATTCGCTCGGCTTACGCGCTCGGAAAGGCACTGGGCCGAGGGATAAAATTCGGATAACAATATGTGACAATTTTAAACAAGGCTCAAGCCGAGATGGAGATACAGTGTTAGAGCAAGTGCTTTGAGAAGTGAGAAAAAGCCGGTAAAGATTTATTTATAACGGACTTTAAGTAGTCGTTGGTTCTTGGTAATAGAGAAAAAAATAACTTGTATATCCTCCTGTCCGCTTGCTCGGCTGGCGGAGGTTCGAACTCCGAACCGTGCCCGACTACCGAGGCCGATCGTCGGGGGATTTATCCGTCGTCAGTTCTCGCCATAACTTCTGCAATCCTACCCCAGCGCCCGCAACAGCACCATGTCTATGTCTCATATGCGTCTGCTGCAGCGACCCATTAGTCTTGCTGCAAGATCATGCGCATTTCAGTCTCGATTGTACTCGGCCGGCCAAGCTCAGTCGAATAATGACACCCCTCCGCTTACTTCGCGATGGTTTGCCGATCTACAGACTCAGTTGAAGGCATTGGTGGATGAGAGACATCCTGGTGAGTGTGTGCAGCAAGCGAAGCAGTTAATTGAGTTCTCTCAAAGCAATTGGCTGGAGCTTCTGGCGGGTCAACAGGGATTCCCTACCGAGAAGAAATGGCGTGGGCTAGACAATCATCAGCTGCTTTGGGGTGATATGGTGAGAAGCCTGCTACATCTATTTCGTGCATTACTGACCATAATCTAGGATAGCATGGTTAGTTGCTACTGATGATGACTCTGTGTATCTCGACTAACTTTGGCAGGGTATGAGGTATTTCTCGCGATTATTCCTGTCTAATGCAGAGTAGGACACGTCAACAACGTCATGTACAACCGATATGTTGAAACTGGCCGAGTCCACTTCATCCGTCAACACAGCGAAGACGCCACACCCGAAGAAAAACCACAATGGGATGAGCTACCAACACCACGAAGTCTCGGTCTCATCCTCAGAAGCATCACGACAGAATACAAATTTGTTAGTTCCTAGACTCAAGCAAAATGACGTACAACTTACCATGACCAGCCCTTGGTATTCCCCGACCACATTACTGTCCTCTACAGGCTACTTGAAGAACCGACATATGAATCAACGTCCTTAAAAATGGAGGCGTGGATTCTGTCAGAGCAACATCGCCGTGTGGCAGCAAGGTGCATCGACGATACCGTCATTTATGACTACACTACAGCAAAGAAGACAGTGCTGAAACCTTTCATGGTTGACAAGTTTCAGCGTACCTTTCAGCTTCAAGAGGAGTGTCAGAAAAAATACACGGACAGAGCCCAACGGCTGATCAAAGCTGTTGAGGAGTTGAAGATGAGGTATCACTAACCATTCTTACCGAGTGATTATGATGGCGATCGGAAAAAAACATCAGGTGCGGGATACAGATTCCCAATCGATAAGATAACCGAATGTCATCTATGAAAGTGGAGAGCAGGTGCTGTGATCTTCTCGATCGAGATGATCGGACGCCAAGACGGATCTGCAGTGGCAGCCTCGGCCTCGGTAGTGGCACTCAATATCTAGACGGAAGTCTTGACACCCCTGCTAGCTTCTACTTCAAACCCAATTGACAGCCTACATGTCGTGCATATCAGTTGTGTGTTGGAGGGTCGCCTATCGTAGGATATGATCCATGGCTTGCATTGCCAAGAGTTGATCAGTGACGACCACAAACTACGGGTTTATAAGAAAAAACGAAACATATTTGAGTCGAACTATTAGTGAAGTATATCATACTGAGTATCTGTGCTTCTCAACTAAAAGCAAACTTATCCTGAATATGTTATTCCAGTCCTTCTATGCTTTTCTCTAATATCTCCAGAAGGGACAAAATGGTCTCCTTTCTGGGTTGAGTTAGGGTGTGAATGGGGGGTAGTCCTCTCTGAGCAACACCGACCTTACTATCCACCATATCCGAGGCTTTGGCCATGCTGTGAAACTGCGAGTTGCAGTCCATCTCATTTCCCGTCGCAGTGACAGGTCTATTGGTACATACCCTCACGTGTTGCAACGCGGCAACAATATCCCGCATCGCCCGACCAGTTGCAAGACTGAGTATCTCGCTTCTCGCCTCGCCTGTTAACTTGATGGTCCCTATCGACACGACTAGCTCACCCGGAGGTTCATTGATAGTCTGAGTGTTGGTGGAGATGGTTCTCGTGAGCACTTTTCGGATGCTTATTGCAAATAGAAGGAGTGCAGCCTTGTGGTCGTCTTGGGACTTGTGCGCACTGCACTGCATGAAGCCCTTCCAGGAGATCTCTGCGGTCTGGAAGCCTCGCAGTAACGAATCCACAGAAACACCAGTTGAGTTTGGTCCCTCTGGATAACGTAGACCTTCAAGCTGATAGAGCAATTTGGCTAGTTGTGGGAGACAGGAACAGCCTGGACTTGTGTGTGAGACTGAGCCTGACGAAGGAGAAGACCCTGGGCAATTATCACTGTCCTGGTCAAGGCCTCTCCCGGAGAGGGACTGTCTCTCAGCATCTTCGCGCTGAACGTGATCTATTTGACCTAGGCCTGAAGGATCAGCGTTGATAGACATTGGGTATGTGAGACTCAATGTTGAATCAACAAAATTATAGGTTTCGTTGCCAAGACAGTCAGTAGGGTTCAAAAACCCGTTGACGGAGAGAAAGCGACTGATGCTGTCACACCCGTGATCCATGTCCAGGCTGAAGTAGTTGGCGTCAAGTGGCAGTTGTTGGCCGTCAGCAACCCACAGCACGGGATCAATGTTATTCAAGACGGCACAATCCTGCCGGTCGTCATCGACACCTCCAGCGTCCTGCTGCAACAGTGTGCGTTTGTTCTTACTCCCCTTCGGTCTACCAAGTCTGCGGCCCGGAGTGTAATGGCAGCACGTTTGAGACCAACGGCATGTAGAGCAAGGGTTGCCCCCAGAGCATCGGATCTTGGAGCGGCGACATGCATCGCACGCCGACCGAGACCGACTGGCCGACTTGGTTTCTCCAAGTGCCGGCTTGGATCCAGTCTCGAGCTGCTTTTCAGAGGTGGCCATTGCATGCGGGGATAGCGGAGTATACCGTTCGGACAATGGAACAAATTGGCTCGGCCTTGTGCAAAACTGTCCGGCCAAGGTCCGTCAGATTGACTTCATTCTTTCCGAGGGCACAATTGCTAGGGTAGCACCAACCGTGAGCCTTTTGCAGAATTAACTTCTCTCCGTTGGTGATGTTCGGAGATAGGTGGTGTGACTGGAAATCAATTCATCAAGTGCCAGTGCTAAATACATAAATGTTTCAGCAACAACTCTTGGTCAATTCAGCGAGCAAGGGTTGCGGGCATATCTATGTATTGTGTCACTGGCAAGCACGGCACCATTCTACAGTTGAAGCGTAAGATGTAGCCTCTTTAATCTCGTAATCTTACGCCTCCCAGAAGCCTCACATGCGGCTGAGAGCTAAGCGGATGCACCCTCAGAGGCACATTGCGCACTGTCATGGTTCTCGTACGTTTGTGCTTACCACCCTCTCGCACCCCCCAGTCACCTCATATTGGTGCTCGGCTCCTATGTTCCGGAGGATGGAATTGACTTGGAAGCCAGCGACAAAGAAGGGCGTATCGTGGGCTTTATTATTGGGTGGCGTGGTCTAGACTCGCCTGTTGCCGGGTTTATCAAGACGTTAGCCTAAATGCGTTGCTGTTCCGCCAAGGGACATACTGCTACTGGAAGGGCCGTGAGACTGATACGAAGTACGCTTTTCGGAAGGTGTTTGGATAGGCAGTGGAGCCGTGCCAAGAGCCTATCGAATTGGAATTTTCCATTACATCACGCCGCGTTGTTATAAGCATATGTCATTTGTCTGTGTTAATCGTCAACACTAAGCGTAGGGCAGCGCATAGATAAGGTACTAGCTTGTAGGTGGTGTTGAGCCATTCAATCCGGTAGGCCAGGCCCTGGATCATCTCTTCCTAGTCAGGAGCGGCCCGCTCACAAGTGCATGCTACATGCCGTGCCTGCCGATGGGATTATGTCTCCTGCCCCGTCCGGGAGCGGAGCGTGCGAGATATCCCCGCCTCCGCGGCTTCGGCCGAGACGCCGGTGATTTCCCCCCACACGGGCCGGACTATTGGGAAGATCCACGCACAATTGCTTCTCGGCCGAGGTGGCTGAGACCAATTTATTGTCCGAAATTGTGACCCGAATGGAATGACCATCTCGGTATTATCACCACCAGCGGTGTCACGTTACTCATATTTGGTGTTATATCATCAATCCATCGGCCATGCTAGTTTCACCGCAGCTACACAAGACGTGAAGGAAAATAGAATCACAACTTCTAATATGGGCGTACCGAGTGTTCAAGGCCATCACGGCCCATTGACCAACCTCAGCAGCGATACCGAGCGACATATTCAGCATAGCCCGGAAGCCGAAGACCTAACAAACTCGGAAGTCAAGCAGCTCGCTCGCAAGTTTTCACAAGAGAGCTCAGACGACCTCAGAAGCAAGCCTTTGTTTGGGAGCAATGACCCTGATTCACCTCTCAATCCGTCTGGCGATAACTTCAACGCCCGCGCCTGGGCTACCAACGTTGCAAAAGCTGCCACGGAGCAAGGCCAGGGATTTCGACAGGTCGGACTTTGTTTCCAAAATGTCAACGTTTTCGGTTATGGCACGCCAGCCGATTTCCAAAAGACCGTAGCCAATATCTGGTTGGCTGCTCCAAACATCATCGGTCGACGTCTTCTGCCCAAGTCCAGCACATGGGGACACAAACGGGTTAACATTTTGAATCAATTCGACGGTATCATCCGTCCTGGCGAAATGTGTGCCGTCCTCGGACCCCCTGGTTCCGGGTGCTCGACCTTTCTCAAGACGGTTTCTGGAGACCGCAATGGTATCTACTTGGACGAAAGCTCGTACCTCAATTACCACGGCATCTCGGACAAGGACATGCATTCTGCACATCGCGGAGATGCCATATATACCGCCGAAAACGATGTCCACTTCCCCATGTTGACAGTCAACGAGACTCTGACGTTTGCTGCGCGTGCAAGATGCCCGAGAGAACTGCCTGAGGGAATCAGTCGAACCCAGTAAGCAATTGACTCCTCTTGCCATTGAATATTCTAAACACTTACCTTTCGTAGATACTGCGATCACCTCCGAGACGTTGTCATGGCCATGTACGGTATCAGCCACACAAACAATACCAAAGTGGGCAACGATTTTGTCCGAGGTGTCTCTGGCGGAGAGCGAAAGCGCGTCAGTATCGCCGAGGCCACATTGTCCAATGCTCCCTTCCAGTGCTGGGATAAGTAAGTCAAGCTCGGCCTTGAAGCTCGTGGAAGCTAACATGTCCAAGCTCAACCCGAGGTCTAGACGCAGCCAATGCCGTCGAGTTCTGCAAGACCCTTCGTCTCCAGTCCCAACTCTTCAGCCAAGCATGCGTCGTATCTATGTACCAAGCCCCTCAAAGTGCCTACGATCTCTTCGACAAGACAATGGTGCTGTATGAAGGTCGTCAAATCTTCTTCGGACCAGCCTCTCAGGCCAAGCAATACTTTATCAACCTTGGCTTTGAGTATCCTGCCCGCCAGACTACCCCCGACTTCCTCACCTCCATGACCTTTCCTGCAGAACGTATCGAACGACCTGGGTGTAACCCTCCGCGTACACCGGACGAGTTTGCTGCGGCATGGCGTGCTAGTTCAGAGTACAAGGCATTACATGCCGAGATTGAAGAGTACAAGGTATCTCACGTCGTTAACGGCGAGGATTCCGATAAATACCTGGAGTTAAAGCAGGCACACCAAGCTAGGGGCCAACGACCTAGCTCTCCCTACATTCTCACCTATACTCAGCAGGTGCAGCTATGCATGTGGCGAGGTTGGAGACGTTTCTGGGCAGATCCGGGCCCAGCGCTCTTCACCATGATTGGAAATGCTGTCATGGCATTAATCACTTCATCTCTGTTCTACAGTCTGCAAGAAACCACCGACAGTTTCCGAGGTCGCGCTGTTGTTCTCTTCATGGCTATTCTCTTCAACGCCTTTGCTTCGATTCTCGAAGTCATGACGCTGTATGCAGAACGACCCATTGTAGAGAAGCAGGCTCGTTATGCATTTTATCGTCCATCAGCTGAAGCGTACGCTGCGGTGCTTGTTGACTTCCCTATGAAGATCACTGCTGCCATTGGATTCAATTTGGTCTTTTACTTCATGACCAACCTCAATCGCCACCCAGGCAATTTCTTCTTCTACCTGATGGTGACCCTTCTTGTTATCTTCTCCATGTCAGGTATCTTCCGTTTCATGTAAGCCTCCCCATCCTCAATCGACCAACTCTGACAGCTTTTAGTGGCGCCGTATCACGAACAGAGACTCAAGCCATGGTGCCTGCCTCGATCATGATGCTTGCATTACTCATCGTCACCGGCTTCGTCGTCCCCATCGGTTACATGCCCTCGTGGTGTAGATGGATCAACTACCTCAACCCTGTTGCGTATGGCTATGAGTCCCTCATGGCTAACGAGTACAGTGGCCGAGAATTCGCATGCACCTCTTACATCCCCAGCTACGGTACACCAGGTAGCAATAACGTTGCCTGTGATGCTATCGGTGCTGTCCCTGGTAAATTGACAGTCAACGGAGATGCTTACATCAACTCGGCATACAATTACTTTGCTAGCCACAAGTGGCGCAACGTTGGCATCGTCATCGCGATGGTCATCTTCAACCACGTCGTCTACTTTATGGCCAGCGATTACGTCACAGCCAAGAAGTCCAAGGGCGAGGTTATGATCTTTCGTCGTGGCTACGTACCAAAGCTCCACTCCAAGAACCACGACATCGAGAGCCCAGCCTCTGGACCAGTCGCTCCGATAGTGAGCCAACCACGCGACGTTTCCGACTTTTCACAAGAGAAGGGTTTCCAAGGATCTACTAGCGTGTTCCACTGGAAAAATGTCTGCTATGATATCAAGATCAAAGGCAAGCCGAGACGTATTCTTGACAACATTGACGGTTGGGTGAAGCCCGGAACTCTCACAGCATTGATGGGTGTTTCTGGAGCTGGCAAGACAACGTTACTTGATTGTCTGGCGGATCGTCGTGGTGGTGTTGGCGTTTTGACTGGAGAAATGTTGGTCGATGGAAAGCTGCGTGATGACAGCTTCCAGCGTAAGACGGGCTATGCACAACAGCAAGATTTACATCTCGAAACAAGCACTGTCCGCGAGGTACGTATAACCCTCCTCAAGTCACTGTACATTCTGACATTCCCAGGCCTTGAACTTTTCCGCTCTTCTTCGTCAACCTGACCACATCCCTGACGCAGAAAAGCTCGACTATGTGGACAGAGTCATTGAGCTCCTCGACATGCAAGAATGGGCTGATGTCGTTGTTGGTGTGCTCGGAGAAGGTCTTAACGTTGAGCAGAGGAAGCGGTTGACCATCGGTGTCGAGCTGGCTGCGAAACCCCCTGTCCTTCTTTTTGTCGATGAGCCTACTTCAGGATTAGACTCTCAGACCAGTTGGGCTATCTTGAGTCTGCTGGATAAGCTTTCTAAGGCTGGCCAGTCTATTCTTTGTACGATTCATCAACCTTCAGCTGTGCTATTTGAGCGATTCGACCGCATTCTTTTGCTTGGTGAAGGTGGCAAGACGACATACTTTGGTAAGCCACAATCTCTCTATAAGACCCCGTATGGTCCAACACATACACTAACAAACTTGATCGTAGGTGACGTCGGCCCCAACGCCGAGAGTCTCATCAGTTATTTCGAGCGAAATGGAGCCACCCCTTGTCCTCCCGGTGCAAACCCAGCAGAATGGATGCTCGAGGCTATCGGTGCCGCACCTGGCAGCCACTCAGACACCGATTGGCACCAGGTGTGGCGTTCAGGACCCGAGTATCAACTTGTCCAAGATGAATTGAACCGTCTTCGGTCCGAGGGAGAAATGCGAGTCTCTTCTGAACAAAATGACGACCCTGCCTCTTACCAAGAATTCGCGACACCACTCTGGTACCAGTTCCGCGTGGTGGCGCAGCGCGTCTTCCAACAGACCTGGAGGTCACCTTCGTATATTTATTCCAAGATTGTCCTCTGCATCGCGTCCAGTCTCTTTATTGGTCTCGTTTTCATCAACTCGCCACTTAGTATCCGAGGGTTGCAGAACCAAATGTTTGCCATCTTCGAGTTGACCAGTATCGTCACGCAGCTTGTGAACCAACAGATGCCGCAATTCATCACCCAACGCTCGCTCTACGAAGTCCGCGAAAGACCGGCCAAGGTATACAGCTGGAAGGTCTTTATGCTGGCCCAGATCGTGGCCGAGCTACCATGGTACACTCTTGCTTCACTTCTCATGTGGACTGCATTCTACTTCCCTGTTGGCTTTTACTCAAATGCCCAAGATGCTGGTCAGTCTGGCGAACGAGCCATATTGATGTTGCTCCTATTCTGGGTCTTTCTTCTCTGGGTATCAACGCTTGCACATCTTTGTGTATCATTTTGTCCTGGTACGGAGGAAGGAGCCAACACTGCTAGCCTTTTGTTCTTCCTTGCGTTCTTCTTCTGCGGTGTATTGGCAACCCCAAACGAGATGCCTGGCTTTTGGATCTTTGTCTATCGAGCTTCACCACTGTCTTACTTTGTCTCGGCCACCTTATCAACAGGTCTGGCTAATGTCGAAGTCACATGTGCGAGCAACGAGTTTACTGTCTTCGATCCACCCAAGGGCGAGACATGTGGCGAATACATGGGCGAGTATATTTCTCAAGCTGGAGGATATCTCCTGGACAAGTCGTCGTACGAGGAGTGTCAGTATTGTCCAATCAAGGAGACCAATGTCTATCTCGAGGCCGTCAGCTCAGAATACAGCGACCGTTGGCGCAACTTTGGTATCCTGTGGGTGTATGTGATTTTCAACGTTGTCGGAGCACTGGGGCTGTATTGGCTTGCCAGGATGCCAAAGGGTAAGAAGAAGTAGATGGGGGCGTTGATGGTTTCCACGCGGTCCAAGTCTCATTAGATCATTTATGCTGGATGATCTCAAGATTGGTTATAGAGGGGCCAAGCTGTTCGACGTCACTGGACTAGACCTCTGTATTTATTTATCTTCTCTGCCTCACTACTGTAGGCATGTTATTAATCGACTAATTTCACTCTGACCTGATACTTGCTCGATCTTCAGTTCGTACCACTCTAGTAGTCGTAGGATTCTTGAAGTATGATGCACTTTGATGTTCTGCGATAGTATGACCAGGAGGAGGATATGCGTCAACAGCATTTTACTTTCAGTTTTCACTGACAGCAATTTCAACATATCCAAAATATCACACACAACTACCATCCATGTTCATTCTAATAATGTACATTTTATCCCATTAAGAAGGTCTCATTTGGCAAGAATGATTCCCAGTCCAAGTCCATCACATACTCATTCGAATCTGGGCCCAAATCCGCCCCAACAGGGAGACCTTCGGGAACCAACACCAATGATGCCTTTTCTACCCTCGCCTTCAACAAACCATAGCAAGATTCTAGACTATCCCTGGCCGTCCGTGCGAGCTGTAGAGGAATCGAACAGTCCGTTTCAATAGCTTCAGCTTGGCCAAGCATCATGCTAAGAAACATGTGACTCTTCACGTTTGTCTCACCAAGACGAATGCGCTCTTCAGAGAGTAGGATCATGTCTCTGATAGACTGCTTGAGAAATTGACGGTATTGACTGGTCCTGTGCAGCGTGCCATCAAGGCGCTGTGCTTGTACATGAATCAGAAGCTCCAGGCCAGCGGCTATACTAGCAACTCGAATGCCCTCACGGAACATACCACCACCCGATGCCATCAACCTCGAAAAGCCAGCATCGGGCTCGGGAGACATAATGGCGGTGGCAGCATCCAAACTGAGTTTCAGCGAGTAGTAGTAAATTGGATTCGTGCGTGCTCGATTGGTGAAGAAGAAATGAAGTGGGATGATGAACCGACGGACCAAGTAGTCAAGCAGGTTTCGATGGAAGGCAGTCGAACCTTGGCCAGGCTTCATCAAAGTGTTGTTCATGTTCAAAGCATTTGTCAACTCCGAACTGAGCTCGAGGATGTCCTGATATGAGGCCTCATCATCAGGCTTGTTCAATACATTGATGATGCGAAGCCGGACAGACAAAGAACCCAAGAGTGCAAGCTGTACTGAGGTTGAAGTAAAAGATCCTGGAGGATGAGACGGTATAACCGACGTCGAGCCATCCATCTCATCGTCGTTGAGATTTGAGGGCTGTTGCGTGTCAAACTCATCAAAGGATATCCTTGGAGGCATTCTAGAGTCAAGAGATGCTTGTACAACGAGCTCGAGAATGGTGCCCCAGAGTCTACGGCGGATTTCAGCTTGCAACAGTGGCATCGGCTTGCCCCCGAGATGCCCAGGGTCACGATGCAAGCCTATCTGCATTGCGCGATGGATGAGAGATCCTGTTGACATCCAAACCGTATCGCCGCCGATTGAGAATATCTGTCGGGCCAAGAGTGTAAGGCAGTAGATCTGCAAGCCAGCCAAGTCGACACGGTCCTTCTCGAGAGGTCCAGCAAGCCACGTTTCAGAAGCATATATCCAATGATGGACCAACTCGGCGTTGCGAAGTGAGTCCTCTGGAGTTGCATACTCGAAGATGCTCGACCCTGTCGCGATGACGAGGAGAATAGTGAGGCGTAAAGAATCGGTGGCAGACTCTGGATGCTCCCAATACTTCCTGTACTCTGACATGAATGTTGGGCCATGGAGAATACGGTGGGTAGACTCAAAAGACTTGAAGTAGAGGTCAACCATCATGTCGGAAGTTTCACGGGATGGTGGTACAAGGAAATCCGGGGTTGACAAGAGACCTCTTGTGGGACGAGTGAGTTTAATGTTTTTGGCCATTGTCTTACACTTGGAAAGAAAATCCCCGGCTTGTGCAATGACTGGAGCTACTTCGGGGTCTTGAAAAGCATGGTCGCTACTGGACTTGCCCATGACCTCAACCCAACATGCAATGATCAGATCCAATTCTTTGGCCGTCTCGGCCCAACTTCCTCTGCCCAGGTCTCTGGACTTGTTTAGTATGACCTGCCAGTCGTGTGAACCTTCAGTGGGTTCGTCACGGTGCTTATCGCTACCGATGTCAGACGGCGGCGAGGGAGCTCTGGTGCTGTGTCCTCCTTGGCTTTGATGTTTTGGTGGATCTTCGAGTCTCCGAATTATCTTGTGTAATAAACTCGAGACATTTTCATCATGACCTTGATGATGAGTTTGACTTGGCACCTTATTGCTCACCAAGTCATTGACTTGTCTGGGGATGGTGGAGGCTGGTGTTGGGAAACTTTGTATAGCAGTTGCCGCTGCTGAATGAGATTGTGCGGCATCATGATCATGAGGCGTGGGTACGGCATCGCGATTCGACACTTCAATCGTTGATTTAGTGGGATGACGCGCTTCTGAATTGGTATCCAATGGCGTGGGGCTAGCTGTTGATGCTCGCGCCGACGCCCTCGCCCTCGCCCGCGAGCCAGAGCCGAGAACAGAGGGTGAACCATCGCGATAAGGCTGGTAGGTACACTGAGTGTTGTGGCGTACACAGTGAGCGCAGGGACTCTTTTGGTCGCACTTGATCTTGCGACGACGGCACTCGTGGCACGAAAGCGCCGGACGTCTGCGCCTATGCGGCACCGACTGGGGAGCGCGGGTGGGAGATTGTGGCTGGGGTGATTTGTCCATGCTGTAGCTACTGACAATGGTGAATCACTCTATGGCAATCCTTTTCGGCCGTAAGACTGATGTCAAAACGTGGGCGAGATTGATGCAGTCTTGGGATGACGCCGAGTTGAAGAGGCAGCGTCGAACGGAGATAGCAGGACCCCGGTCAAAGGGCTCGGTCCGAGATGGCGGTCCTCGGACGTGGCGGCTTATTCGTTGAAGCGGCATATTATGTAACCCGCCTTCACCCTCCACCGGCAAATTCTGTCTTGCCTTAACCCGGAAAGCTCATCGTGCGCATTAGTTCCATGGTGGTAATATTGACATGCATCTGTGCCGCTCACCGCCGGCGGTCATAAATCAAGTTACACAAGCTGAGTTGGCTGGCTGTATCCGTATTTGATTGCAGATAAGACAGCGTCGGTTAGACTGATATTTTGATGATATTGTTTCACTCGACTCACGGTCAGCAACGTCAAGAGACTTTTGTTGAGTCCTACACTAAAGATATCACGTCTTGATATCAATCCGCTCTGACATAAAACCAAGCTGACTCATACAACGCCCAAACAATGAAAGTCCCTCCGTCTTACACTGCACATATATTGCGTCAGATAAAAAAGTAGCCGAATTTAAAACTGGAACTCGAATCCTAATGTGTCTTTCTCGGGACGTATCCGGGAAGAAAAGCAGCAGCCGCCACGCTGCGCAATCCTCCAGCGTTCAAGCTGTCAACCTGTCATTCGTCGTGACCAACTTAAAGAATTCGATATTGAAACGCAAGCCGAAAAGAATGCGATAGGGCCGGCATTTATCACCATCAAAAAGGATCGTAAAGTGTATTTTATTACGCGACCTGTCAGTGCTATCAATCTACCTGCGATTCAGTTTTGTATAATTAGAGGTTTGTCCAACGTGTCATATGCTCCATTCCATCTTCTGCAACCTCACACAACCAATCCATTGCCTGCATATCTTTATCCATCCACACAGCCCTTATGCCTTCACTTATCGCATCCCTCCTCGGGGCTCTCGCCTTGGTCGCTCCGGCTTTTTCCGCCAGCGTCAAGCGTACCAGCCATCAAGGTCAAATCCCTCTTCCCTCTCGGAATCTCCATTTCCTTCCCATTGGTACCTGGGCTGAAAACCTCGCTGTGCGTCCCAATGGCAACATCCTTATCTCAACTTCCACCCTCAATGGAACCGTCTGGGAAGTCACCAAGCCTTGGGAAAAGAACCCAAAGACCGAGCTTGTCTACAACTTTGACGAGTGGGTGGACCGCCTTATCGGCATTGGCGAGAGTACCCCCGACAAGTACATTGTTGTCGGGTCTCGCTTCTATGCTCGAACCGAGATCTCTTCACATGTCGGAAGGACGTTTTGCGCAATGGAACTTGACTTCACCAAGACACCCCACGCCCCCACGGCTCGCGTGGTAGCATGGATGCCCGAGGCCAACCTCCTGCAGGGAGTAGCAGCCCTACCTTGGGACCCATCCATTGTGCTCATCTCAGACCAATACGTTCTTCGTCCTCGCGAGGTTCAAATTGATTGGACCCCCAGTCCTGGTCAGATCTGGCGTCTCGACACCAAGACTGGAAAATACGATCTTATCATGACCGGCTACAAGGAAATGAACACTGTGTACTATCACGGCAACAAGCCAACACACGACGTTGGGATCAACGGCATCCGTATCCAGGGTGACACTCTCTTCTGGGTCAACGCTGATGACGGTGGTGTCTACAGCATGAAGATCAAGAAGGACGGTACACCACAAAAGCCACACCACCCCAAGACCGTGTCCAAGACCGATTGGTTGTGGGATGATTTTGATTTTGGTCCTGGAAACTCAGACCTCATCTGGGCGACAGCCAATAACTCCATCATCGCTGTTTCGCGCTCCAACGGAACTGATAAGATCGTTTCGGGCTACGGTACCACTGCCAACGAGACGTTCTGGTCGCCCACATCTGCTCAGTTCGGCAGGACCAAGAAAGACTCCAACATTCTCTATGTGACAGGAAACTACCCCAATGCCAGTTCCCCGATTATCTCCGGTTGGATCAAGGCCTTGGATACTACTGGGTTCCACTTCTAGGTGCGATCTGTCTACTATGCGCAGTACTTGATGTTTGCCAGGGGCATGCATTCATCTTGTTGACAGTTCTTGGGTATACCTAGGACAGACCAGTAGATTGACTTGGAGGAGTTGGATTATATTCTTCAGATTAGCTGACCGCGGCGCGACTGTACTGCGGCTTGTCGATGATGTCTACCTATTGCAGCCTATTATATACACTAATATTATCTTTGACGACTCAACCGACGTCTACTCACACCAAACCATGAAATATACCGTGACCTGTCTTCTTTAGGAAGTGCTAAGAAATGATTGGTTCTATCCCAAATGTCTGTAATCAGACAGACAATAAGCAACGTTAATAATGATGATTAGACTCAAGCGAATACCTTCAAGCCAGAAGCCTCCCCCCATCCGTGCTCAGTACTTTGCCGGTCACGAACTGATCCTTCATACAATACAAGTATGCCTCCGCCACATCTTCCGGCTTTGCGATTTTCCCGACCAAGGTTTGGCTTACCATATGGGCAATTCCTTCCTCTCCATAGCGTTCCTTGACCATGTCTGTCTCCACAAGACCTAATATGACGAGATTCACGCGAACAGGGGCAAGATCAATCGCTAAACCTCTGACAAGGCCCTCCATACCAGCTCCCATACCCGCGACAAGAGTCCAGTCACGTCCAAAAGGCTTAGTAGACCCAGAACCAGCTGTCAAAGTCAGCGAAATCCCTGGGCCGGCTGCTACGTATCTATCGTCCGCCAGGTACTTTGCTAGGATAAGCGCTGCTGTATATCGAACTTGGGCTATCTTCAGCACATGTTCCGCGCTTGCCTCTTTCAGTGGAACGAGTGCGAATGTGTCTCCAGCAGTGAAGACGACATGATCGATTCGTTGACCGTCGGTCCCTGCTTGGAGGGCATAGTCAAGCAGGTCCACTATCTGGCTTTCGCAAGTGGCCGGATCTGCCAAATCTGTCACTTTCCCACCGACTTGAGTCTCAGCAACATCGGGATAGAGAGATTGCAAACTCTGAATAGCCGATGAGAGCCGAGATGGAGTAGAACCAGAAATGATTGCAATGCCTCCATGTTCAAGCACGGCGCGAGCCACGGAGAACCCTACTCCGGTAGTACCGCCCACAATGAGCACTTTCTTAGAGACAAGCTTTCGCAGAAAAATATGATGAGTCGGGATAGAAGTCATCTTTGCCGGATTTGCGTAGTCGATTTGGTTATGGTGTAGAGATCAAGAGGTGGGGAGAGGGGCTGGAGGGTGATAGAGTAATAAAGTGAGAAAGACAATGCTTCAGACGTCGGCTTTAAATACAAACTGGATGTGCGCAGTAGAGTCGGAGTACCTAGAAACGAGCTTCGACTGTGCATGCGGACCCTACCTGCGGACTTTGATTGCAGACGTCGATCGTGGATATTGATTGCGGACTTTGCGAAAACTGTTATTTGGTGTAAACTTTAAATTCAAATGTCCATTTTAGAACTGTCGTGCAACCACAAGGTGGACCAGTACGCTGTGGAGGTATCGACATCGGTGATGTTTGTAGATAATCTAACGATGTAGGTGAGCTTGCCGTTAGAAGAAAGGCTTATTGGTAGGTGCTGATATAAGTTCTATAATCGTGCGCGATATTCATATATCTAGTGGAAAATGTGACCAAGGGTTTGTAGTCCCAAGCGTAATCTATCTAAGCATCCAAAAACTCCACCACAGTTGTCGAAAGTGCCCGAATGGTATTTTTGGGCGCCAGCAGCTGCTGAAAAGACATTTCAAGACCAAACTGCTTGAACAGCCAATTTCGTAAGTCTGCGCCGATCATACTGTCCAGTCCATACGCCGCTATTGACGTGCCATCCATTCCAAAAGCATCGGTCGGGATGAGCAGCATGCTGGATAACTTGGCGATAATATGGTTCGAAATAGCCGTGAGCACGGATTCTTCACCTTGTGTGCGAGCGGCTTGCAAGAGAGCCTTGAAATCTCCGTTTCCGCTGGTTGCACCGCCTCCGTTGCGGAGGAGACGACTAATGGTTGCCCCAAGGCCGTTGAATCGTGCATCGCGGTACCAGTATGCATCCTCTTGACTAAGTCCAGACTGTTTAATCGCCGATGCCAACCCTGCAGGCTCTAGACCGAGTATCAGCTGTGAAGCACCCGGAGTAAGGCCCACAGGATCCCATACTCGCTTTCGCATGGCCATCTCGAAACCTCGTAACATTTCCCGCTCATCGATACCGTACATGGCCTTTCGCACAAGAGCCGCTTCGATGTCTTCATTCTCGGCAACAACGCCCACATCAAGAATCATTGGAAGAATGAGTGATGTTGCTGGCATTCCTTGTAGACGGCATTGATAGGCAAGCGCATCAAGGAAACTGTTTGCTGCGGAATAGTTAGACTGGCCTGGATTACCCATGGTTGCGGAGATGGAGCTGGTCATGACGAAAAAGTCGAGATAGGCGTTGTGTTCCAGGGCCTCGACGAGGTTTTGAGCTCCGCGGACTTTTGGTGTCATGGTCCTTTGCCATTGGTAGAATGTCATGCCGTCGAACATTGCATCCTGGATATTGAGTGAGTATTTTGCCCTCCTTTCATACTGCGAGTATTTAAGTCTCACCTGCAGAACCATCGCAGCGTGGATGACACCACAAATCGGACGACTCTTTGTGACATCTGCAACAAGATGCTCGACATCTGCCTTGACGCAGACGTCCCCCCGATAGACTTGGACTTTTGCTCCCGCATCCAAAAGGTTGTTGACCACCTAAAGTATTGTTCTTAGTAAGTGAAAAACACGAATTGGGGAATACATACAGCAGCAGCTTCGGCTTTATCAGCCCCTGATCGTGACATAAAAACAAAGTCCCGGGCTCCTCGATCGTACATGAACCGTGTTAAACTTCGACCAAGTCCACCTAAGCCTCCTACCAGGAGATAAGCGGCATCTGGTCGAAATTGAAGCTCGTTCGCACTCGGTCGGATCTACATTCACAGTTAATATGGTAACGGAGAGGTATCGGATTAATGACAAACCTTGACCACAGAGGTTTCATAATCCATCTTGACCACGAGGTTTTGATCTCTCTTCACAGTCACTTTATCAGAGACGTTCAATTCATCGATACCAAACAAATGCGCCGGCTCAACGATGTTGTGTTGCCGGACGAACTCGACTGCCTCTCGCAAAATTCGCCCAAGTTGTTTTGGCTCTTGCTTTTGTACGGCCTTCAAGCTTGTAGACTGAAAAGTGGCACCTCTTGAGAATGGTAGACTTTCCAGGCTTCCATCAAGAACCGTGTCGTTGAGTATGAAGCGAGCGTTTGCGGGGAGATGTCTCCAGACCTCACTAGCCAACCCGTCAAAATCGTGAGTGACAACTACCTGCGGAGCAAGATTCTCATCCTTGAGCAGGGCCACTAGGTTTCCGAGGTTCGACGCTTCAAGTGAATCGATGCCCGAGTTCATTGCATCTCTTTCAGCTGATGTCGTGGTGAGACGGAACCCCCATGCTTTGCTCAGAGCAGTGACGGCTCTGGTGAAGTCAGTTGGTGCTGGCAGTAGCAAGATGTGCTCGTTGGGCTGGACGTTAGCTGCATGCTTGATCACGTTGATTGCATTGGTGAGTGCCGGGAGAGTAGCTGCCAGGTCCACAGGGCTCGAGTCACCGCAAACGCCAGTCAATTCCTCAATGACTCTGAGGTGTGTGACGAACGGACTGGGTGCGAAGGCCACCATTTTCTGTCCACACAATCCTTCGTCAAGACCCAAGCCCACTGCCACCGCCGTTCCAACCACGATCCGTGGCGTCGTTTGCGGTGATTGAAGATCTGATGCCTCGAAGCTCGAACATTTGACTCGGAGCTCCACCTCCCCGTTAGTGATAGGATTCTGGTGGACCTCTTCAAACACAACCACTCCTTGGTCGATGCTGCCCTGCAATGAAGTATTGCTGGGTAGTGGGATCTGCTTTGCTGAGGCAAGACTTGCGGTAAATTCGTCATTGAGGATTGTGTTAGGTACGACTCTGGGGATATGTAGAGTACCGTCTCTCAACCAGTATTCCGTTTCCGTTTGTGTGCCCTTGGTATCAATCATGCCCAATAGCACAAGTACCGCAGCTTCTATCGCTGGCTGGCTCTCCTCGGAGTGGATGTCAAATAGCGTAATGTTGGCTGACGCGTCTTCTGATCGGACTGACCGCAAAAAGCCTGCTGCCGTACCTTCGAAAGTATTCTTCCCTTCGAATACATCGTGTGTAAGCCAGAGAATGGGAGCACCCGAAGTAATGATCCGCTTCAGTGAAGCAAACTTGGGCTCGTCTATATCGGAGAGGTTCCATGCTCTGCCGTCAATAATAGCCTTTCCAGTACTGAAAGTATCTGGTAGATTATTGTGTGTCTTTATGTTGATGTGACCCTTGAACCCGACAAAGGTAGCCCAGATACTACCTTTGTCGGTATATGTATCGTCGTTGGTGTAGATAGTCACCTCGTCTTCAACACGGGGTTTACCATTTATATGTCCATTGACGCCACCGTCACTAAATCCGTTGGCGTGCCCATTTGTGTACCCGTTAGTATTACTCTTCTCATGGCCATCGGGAGGCTGTGAATCATTCCCATTGACAGTAGCCTGGGCCTTTCCATTAGTAAGACCATTACTGCGTCCTTTGGTCTGATTGACCTCCGCTTGAGAGCCAGCAGCATAGGTTGTCACTGAACTGCTCTCAAGGTCAACATGAAGAAGAGGATCAGCAAACCCACAGAATGATGTGAATTCGTCAAGTTCGACGCCACAGCCATGTATAACTGATACGATGGCCTTGCCGCTTTCTGAGATACAGGGTTTTACATGATGAAGAAATATTTCTCTGAACTTGGAGTCTCCCATACTGGAAGCCTCGATAATAACAAGATCTTGGGCACCAGCTGTCTCCAACTGGGCTTTCAAGGTTTCAGCATCAAGCACGAAAGCCGACGTATTCTTCGGGAGGCTTCCCTCAGTGATGAGAGATTCAAGACTTTCCGCCGAAGGAACCGCCAGTAGGACGAGAGTGTCTACTGACATGACGCTGGCGATGCGACTGAAGATTTCCATGCACCACTGACCGACGAACAAGACACTGTTTGCAGCTCTCTTATACTGTTCCAGTCCTACCAAAGCTGCTAAAGCATCTCGATCTTGCTTGTGGGAAGAGAGGATCTGAAGAGCAGTTCGGCTTTCGAGCAAGTCAATGTCGGGTTTCCACAGAGTCTGCATGTACGGTTCGCGCTGTCTTTCGGCTTGCGCATTCTGTGGTACTGCAGCTTCATATGCGACGAGTCTCAGATTGGTCAAGTCCATCAATACTTGACCATCTGGCGACTCTAGTCTTCCATGCGAGTTCGCATAGCGACCATTCAGCTCGCTAATCCACGCCATGGATCGACCCAGAGTGTTTTCACTGTAAGCAGGCCATATCGACATTTCATCAATCTCAATGGGCACTGCACCGTTTTGCATTTCCGCATGGAGACCACTGTTTAGTGCAATGATGATGAGTTGAAGACATCCATCGACTGTTGAGGGGTGAACGAAGTAGCGAGACTCGCCCTGCATCAGCCCAGATTCGGTCGAAATAGCAATGTCAGCCGCCGCCTCATGGTAGCGACTGTCGGTGTGTATGCTAGTCAAGGGCTGGAAGCTAGGGCCATACTCAAACCCAACGCGATGGAAGGCATCATACCAACGTTTTCCAGTTACTCTTTGTGTGAGCTTTGACGTGTCCACATGTTTAAAGCTGCTGCTCGCATCCATTCGGTGATTGGCAGCAATTAATCCTTGACAGTGCATCTTCCATTCGCCCTCAGA
Organism: Fusarium graminum; assembly: GCA_013266165.1. Lineage (NCBI taxonomy): Eukaryota > Fungi > Ascomycota > Sordariomycetes > Hypocreales > Nectriaceae > Fusarium > Fusarium graminum. The sequence goes on from JAAGWP010000318.1 coordinate 56,139, forward strand.
AAGTGACTCGATAGAGAAGCTGAACCACTTCCCGTCAGTTTTGTTGAGATGAAGCTGAATCTCGATTCCATTGTCGGTTTCGGGAATGATGAGTGCCAGTTTGATTGCGACGTTCCGAAAGGTGATGCTCTCGACTTTAGTTGCAGAATCATCGTGGGTCTGCGTCATGGCTTCGCAGGCTAGAGCCAAGTGAGCAGCAGCAGGGAAGACAACTTCCTTTCCAAGCTGGAATGCGTTAGCTAGCAGTCACTAGACAGCGTAGTGAGGTCAACTTACACGATGATCCCGGATCCATGGAACGTCTTGGAGACGAATAGTGTTTCTCCACGCAGAGCTACAGCCAGAGAGACCGTGAATTCTACTTCCTAACAAATCATGCCGCAAGTGATTTGACGTACGAAATTCGTGGCTTGGCCGAGGCTCAGCCCAAAACTTCTTTTCATAGTTCCACTGATACGGGGGCAGATCAACTAGTAGGAACGGCCCTTGGCTTCTCTTAACACCCGAGCCTATGGTTTCTTGAGCGATCGAATTGACCTGTTCTCCATTGACAGGGTAGTTCTGTAGGAGAAGGGAACCAGCTGTAAATAGAAGCTTCGTGGCGCTGTCTTCCTTTCGCACAAATGTTGGAACATACGACAACCGATCAAAACCTTGTTCTTGGCAGATCTGCTTGAACGGACCAGCCAAAGCTGAGTGTGGCCCGACTTCAACCATCACCTTTACTTTGTCAAATGAAGGATCGGTTGTGAGAGACACCACTGCTTGGTCGAAAAGCACTCGACTGCGAAGATTGTCGCTCCAGTAGGTGAGGGGAATCGAATCACTCGTGAACTTCTTGCCGGTAACGCTTGAAAACCATGCAGCACGAGGACGTCGCCATCCAAGGCTGGGCTGAGTAGAAAGCGCATGCACAAGAAGCTCGTCGTAGACATTAGCAACACTGGCCATTTGGGGGGAATGGTAGGCTTTCCCAGTGTTTAATTCTCGAGCAAAAATACCCTTGGCTTGAAGGGTCTCTTGCACCGCGGTGATAGCGGTCTGAGTACCACTGAGTGTTGTACTTCTTGGTGAGTTTTGGCAAGCCACGACCACGTCATCCGAAGACAGATATGAAGCCGCTTCTTCAGATCCCAGCCCAACAGCAAGCATACATCCAAAGGGAGCACGCTTATGCACAGCATATCCACGAATGAATGCGGTGATGATAGCTTCAGGTGCGGAGATGAAGCCTGCAGCATATGCAGCAGCAATCTCACCGGAAGAGTGACCCACTGTGGCCTTTGGGAAAATGCCCCATCGTGCCAAAAGGTCAACAATAGCAATTTGTACTGCTGTGCAGACAGGTTGAGCGATCTCCGCCTCGCCGATTTTGCTTGTCTCAGCTGTTTCTTTCAGCACAGCTTCGAGAGACCATGAAGGACGCAAGGTATCATCAAGGCGTTGAAGGACACTGTCGAGCGCCTGAATGGTACTCAAGAATGACGGGAAGCACTCCATCGCTCTAGCTCCCATGAGAGGCCATTGAGCTCCTTGGCCAGTAAAGATGAAACCAAGTTCGGGTGCAGCCCCTGGTGCAGTTGCAATGGTAAAGGCAGACAAGTTAAAATCATCTCTTACTGTGGATGGCGAAGATGCGACTGTGAAACCCCTTACTGGGAACCTGTTTCGATGAGAAATTAGCGTATAAGCCAGATCTGGTAAATGGTACTTCGATGCGACACTAGCGTAAGCCACAATGTTACGCTCCAGTGTTGTACGGTCATGCGCCGAGAGAAGCATAAGGTATGGTCGAGAGGCTGCAATACCACTATACGAGTATGGGGCCTTGTCTCGCCGCTGGCCATGTCGGTAGAGAGGATATAGAGTATCCACCGACTCAACAACAAGATGACCATTAGTACCTCCATATCCAAAAGAGGAAACACCGGCGCGTCGTAGTCGTGCGTGGTCGGGCCATGTCTCTGTGTCTTTGGCTACTTTGATGTTCCAATTTTCCTCAAGAATGGCGGGGTTCACAATCTTCAGGCCAGCAACACCAGGGATAACGCCAGACTCAGTCATGAGAGCAGCTTTCATGACGGCGAAGATACCGCTGGCAGCTTCGCTGTGACCAATATTGGCTTTGATGGCACCGACTATTAATGGCTGGTCAATCGATCGCGAGTCATTCATGGCTTTAGCGACTGCTTTAGCCTCAATCGGGTCTCCAACAGGGGTGCCAGTTCCATGACATTCAACATAAGGTGTCAGAGAAGGATCCAGACCCGACTTAGCGTAGGCAGCACGAATAGCTCCCTCTTGTCCAGAAGCACTTGGGTGAGTTATACCCATCCCAGCTACCTTTCCGTTGGAATTAACCGCCGAAGTTCGAATGACACCGCGGACTGGATCGCCGTCGCGAATGGCATCTGCCAGACGTTTCAGGTAGAGAGCACCTGCGCCTTCAGCACGACCATAGCCATCGGCGGAGGCATCAAATGTATGGCAAGTGGATGTTGGGGAGAGGACGCCAAGTTTGGCCGTATTCATATGCTGGTCCACGGTGAGAACAAGGTTGACTCCTCCAGCAATGGCCGCTATGCACTCTCGTGCCCTGAGCGCCAGACACGCATTGTGAATGGCATACAGAGACGATGAGCAAGCTGTGTTGACAGTGAAGGATGGACCATGAAGGTCAAAGACGTTGGCAAGTCGGGCGCTGATGATTCCCGTGTCTACACCTGTTGCCACATAGTTGTGTCGAAAGTCTGTATCCTTGATAGACATCTGTTGGTAGTCACTGGTGAAGCTACCTACGTAGACAGCAGTGTTGGAGCCTGCCACCTTGTCCAGGGTCAAGCCAGCCGATTCCAGACACTCGTAGGTAACTTCGAGCATCTTTCGCTGTTGCGGATCCAACCACATGGCCTCTATTGGGGAGATATTGAAGAAGGTAGGGTCAAAGTCTTCGGGTGTACCGTCAAGAAAGTAGCCCCCGGCAACATTGAAGCTACCAGGGCGTTCCAAGTTCTCGTGCAAGTATGCATCGATATTGAATCTTGAGGCTGGTACTTTCGGGGTCTGCACAGAGCGTTTATTCTCGAGGGCTTCCCAAAGCGAAGAAGAAGAATTGATTCCTCCTGGTAATTGACATGCTGCTTGAGAGTGAGCACGAAGTAGAAGGTCAGTGATTTGAGCTTGCTTTGACTTACACATGCCAACAATAGCAATTGGCTCCAGTCCCACTCCATCTATCTCGGCTTTCTCTTTGAAGTGAGGCATGGTGTATGGAGAAGGTAGTAACACTAATAAGAAGTACTGTTGACCGTCTTCGTCGCCTAGAAATAATAGTTCAGATGTCTTGCGGCAAGGAAAACTTTGGTGTTTGCCCTACGAATGAATGCTAAATACAGGTATCATGTATAGACATAATTTCTGAGTAGCAGCCTGTCTTACTGATATGTACCTCGTTTCACATGTTATCTCGAAGCTATCAAGATGAATGCAGGATTAATCTCCTCACCAAACTACTTTCTAATTCATTATCTTCTCTCGGTGTTTTTCGAGGCTTGTCGCCGTGTTGATCATCCTGTTAACTGTGAAGGCAACTTAAAGTGCTTACCGGCAGAGACCTACGGGGAGGCAAACAATAATACCTCGGGTAGTAAACATCGGCGACTTATTCAGACCGGCCTATGGGAGCGCCAGAAACTCATCAACACTGGTATCCGGCAACAATACAATGATCCAACAACATAGGCAAAAGGGTAGATCCTAGGTTAGCTTGCGGTATTTAGACGCAGAGACGCAAGAAGCGTGATTCACGAGCGATAATTCCCGAAATACTCAGGGTCATCGTATGTTACTGAATAAATTCTGTGTTCATAAGTCATCTAATAGAAAGATCAGGATAAGGGATCTGACTATCTATCATTGTATAGGGTTATTGAGTTGAATTTACAAAGTTATCACCGTGACAGAACATGCTACGACATGCTGCTCCTAGCACTGTCTCCACTGGCTATAACGTGTGAGGCGCATCGTTATCTCTATTGAGTAAGCCAAACCCGTTATCCCAAGTCTGCGTGGTTTAGGGTGTCATCGTGACAGTCACAAACAATACTCTTTCAGTCGATAATTTCACATATTCCTCACCAGCACCATCAACATGTGAAGTGTTACTCTTTAAAGTCAATGCATTCAGTCAAGAGTGGAGAAAAGCCTTCATGATGATAAATATCGCTGGAACCTTTGCAACTATGGAATGATATACATGTGGATACGAAGACTTGATGGCGAGGTCCTAGGTTAGACCTAAACAGCCTCAACCTGCTCCCGCTCAAGTAACTTGCCAGTAGAGCCCATAGTCTCAATCAGTCTTCCTCGAATGTGGTCTCCCACGACAGTCTCAGCACCAGAACCGTCAAGTGCCTTGGCGTTGAACTTGAGGTTTCCATTGAGGAAAAAAGCAACGCTATGACGGTGCTTATCTGTGTTGGTAAGTACACGATGACGAGCACTACGATAGTAGCCACCAGTATACTTCTGCATCATATCGCCCATGTTGATAACGTAGGCGTTTTCCATGACAGGAACGGGGACCCAGGAGTTTTTAGGCGGGTAGTAAACCTCCAGGCCTGTGGTCCCTGGCTCTTGTGCGAGGATGGTAACGCATCCAAAGTCGGTGTGGTCAGCGACTAAATCCTTAGTTAGCAATTCATCAGTCTTCAATTTCAGGTGGAAATGATGGTCTTACCTCCAAACTGGCGGCTATCCTGCGACGGAACGGGGGCGTAGTGGAGAAAACGCATGGGAATGGACGGCTTCTCGAGCAGAGATGCGAAGACATTGGGAGGACAGTTCCACTCCTTAGGCAATCCCAGAGCAAGTATTTCAAGAAGCTTCCCGACCAACTCGACCATTCTTGCCTGGTATGCCATGACCTTGTCTTCAAACTTCTCCTTCGGCAAGCTCGAGGGCCATAGATTTGGGCCTGTCGAGAAAGAGCCGCAGTCTGGGTCATCAAGACGCACCTCCCGACCCACCATAAAGGTCTTGGAATGATATCAGCATAATTTCAAAAAGGATTGGTCAAGATCTCACCTCCTTGGTATCAGGTAGAAGGCCCTTGTGGTGCGTCTGGATCAGAGGAGGCTCGTAGCCTCTGAATGAGCGACCAACTGACTTGTTGATCCAAACGTCCATTTTCTCTTCCTGAGGAAGAGAGAAGAATGTCTTGTTAACATCAAAAGCCTCCTTGATAGCATGATCTGGAACACCGTGACCGACAAGATTAAAGAAGCCGTACGTGTGACAAGCATTGCTCATGTTTTCGACAACAGCACGACGATCCCCCTCCGATGCATCAGTATCCAAAAAGGCACTGATGTCGACCGTGGGGATCGTTGCAGGAGTACTCTCAACAGCCATAATGTGGTATGATTGTGTCTTGTTGTGCTATGGTCGGGGGATCTGTCATCACTTTTCTTGAACTTTTCGCGAGATAAGCGTGGTATAAACTATTTGCCCTTCACGGTTAGCAGTAGGAGCGATACACTTTGTCGTATCTTGACGTCAATGAAGTGGTCTCATCACGGAGATAGGACGAGTCGGCGCAAGGCCGATGCCGACAGTCATAACCGAAAAGCAAATAATTGCCCGAATCTAGCTAAGACGCAAGTTCCGAAAGTCACCGTAGATAAGTTCCGTAGAAATTCATCGCGGCAATTATCATTCTATAATCTCCGGTAAGCTCTTACTCTGAGCCATTGACCTTTGCCACCCCTTATTACTGTTCTTTTACGGTTCTTGGAAGCCGAGTGACACTTATCTGGTTAAGCCTTGATCTTATCACGAATGGCAAAGATGTTAAAGATATGGCACGAAGAACCTATTCACGTTAAGGGCGAGACAAGAGATTATGTTTAGTGCAGTGACAGATGAGAAAAGTCAGACGGATGGCAGGATTTACCGCTACTTGGAGGTTGGGATCATATTGCCAGGGTGTATACGTAAAAACACCAGGAATTATCTTTAGAATGGCTGTACAGTATCCTTTCTAAACACCTGGATAGGCCAAGCCTGATCGTCTCGTTTACCCTGAATGACATCGGCGCAAAATCCAGCCCCAATTGCCGGATCAATGGCCCCCATAGCAGCCTTGTTCACCTCTTTACCCGTCGTACGATCGTTGCCAAGACCCGTGTTGAGGAACCCAGGTGAAACGTTAAAAACCGCGATTCCATCGTCGCGCAAAAGACGTCCCCACTCAGCCACCAGCATGTTCATCGCAGTTTTGCTTACCCGGTAAGCAAACCATGGCGTCTTGGGTTTCGGCCAACCTGCTGGGGCAGGCACATACTTGGGGCTACAGCCGGACGCGTGTTCAGAAATAGAAGACAATCCGCTAGTGATGAACACAAGTCGTCGATGGTTGGCTGGTGAAGCCAAAAGAAGACGCGCAAACGTTTGGGTGAACAAATGAGTACCTGTAACGTTCACATCGTACGTCTTGTTCCAGCCATCACGAACGCAAATTTGGCCGGAAGTGACAGCCATGTCCAGATCAAGGCCTGACCCAGCTAGTCAGTCATTCCCTGGGGTCAAATTGATCCAAAAAAAAAAGCTCACCAGCATTATTGACCAAGACGTCCACGCGACCGTGTTTTTTCTCCACAAACTTGTATGCCGCAGCGATGGATTCGTCTGACGAGATGTCAACCAAAAGTGGCTCCGCCGTAGAAACGCTAGAGGGTGTGGTGTCTCTCAATCGGGCAATGGCATCCTCAGCTCGTGTCAGGGAAACGCGACACCCCATCAAGATGTGACAAGGTTCTGGGCGAGAGAAAAGCATTTTTGCTGTCTCGAACCCTGATATCAAGGAAAACGGTTAGTGGGACATATGAATAATAGGGTTGTACTGCAGATACTCACCCAGGCCGGTATTGGCTCCAGTGATGAGAACAATGGTTTTCGTGGTGGGAATAAGCATAATTGTGGTGTGTAAGAGTGGCAAGCTGAAACAACGGTAGGTGGATCGTGGGGGAGTTATTTTGGAGACGGAACCACTTCGTCCGCCATGACTTTTGTTTATTTAATGGAGCGGCGAATTCACAACGGGGTCGGGAAATTGGGTTGGCGAATATGCACGGGCATCTAAATCGGTAAATTGAAAATACTATCCGAAGCTACATGTATAAATAATTCCGGAGCGACATGCCAGTGATTGGCTGAGGAGAGCTGACAAAACCAGTTTAAATGTGTTCTCAACCAGAACAAACCAGAGGTCTTTGCCAATCATCAAGTTACCCTATAACAACTAAGTTTCATACGGTATGCTGCCCGCGGAAATAATCTCGAGCGGTACTGACAATGCTAGCCTCTATCGATAACACAATGGCCCCCACGCTTGAGGCCTGTCTGCTTGTCCAAGTTCCTGATAAGCCCCATGGATCCATGGCCAAGGAGCGCCAGAAACATCAATTGGCACACATGATGGCCAACAAAACTCAAATTGATCTGGGTCGTTTAGTTGTGGCAGGCCCGTCGATTGAGACATTGCCTGCAAATTCTGCCTCTGCACCTCCGACTATTAACGGCAGTGTGATGGTGTGGAGGGGTGGTGATGAAAGTGAAGTCAGGGAGTGGCTGAATGAGAATCCATACGCGATAGAGGGGGTCTGGGATATGGAGATCGCTACTTTTACACCATTTTTGTGTGCAGTTAGAAAGTCTCTGTAAAGCTGAGCGGCCTCAAGATTAGCCTGATATAACGAATAATAAGAAGCTCCAGGTTCAAAAGATCAATACCAAATAACACGATTTCTAACACAATAGAATTAGCCGACAGAGATAAGCATGTATCATGTCTTGAACATGTGGAGTCACTAATGTACCAAGCCCTTTTCTTCGTAACCCACTGTCCCGTCGAATGCGTCCTATTCAGAATGGACTTCAAAGAAAAAGACTATTAGCGTTTGTTTGATGAGGGAATTAATTCTTTTGTGAAAATTATGCAAGCACACATTCGTAGGTACGAGTACGACGATTGATATGGTAATTACGTCCAATGACTATCGATTTTAGACAATGCCTATAGAGCGGACGAGATCATCATTGGCCATGATTATGCGGCGTACAGCTCATAAGATGTAGCCATCCTTTTCGGTTAATCCTTGACCAATGTACTCTGGTTCTCCCCGCATGCGTTGCGCAAACTTCAACAGCGTCTCGTGAACCATATCGTCAGGCTTGAAGTGCCAAATCTTGTACGATCGGTCTCGGATCTCTTCGAAACACGTATCTGCCTTGGCCCACCGCTTGGGATCTGCCCATTCGCCCTGATGGTACAGATCACAGACTCTTCTGCTGCTGTTGACCAACCATTGTGTCCGACGACGACGCATCCGGTCAAAGGTATCAAATGCCACTTCGATAGTGTTTTTCAAGTTAGCTGCGAGGCTACTGGACTCATCGCTGACTTGTCCAAGAAGAGTGGCGAGACAAAGAGCATCCTCGGCCTAAGTAGAGCATATTAGTGGAGATCGACAATAGGAATTGTCAACTCACCCCCAAACAAGCACCCGCACCATGGTGTGGACTGGTAGCATGAGCAGCGTCACCCGCCAGGCACACAGATCCATAAGAGTATTTGGGTACTGGATATTCACCCAAGTCAAACAAACCCCACTTACTCAACTTGCTGGGCATCAGCTTTACCAGGTTCTGAGCAGTGGGATGCCAATCTTTGAGTGCGGCCTCTACCTCATCACGGCTACCCTCAGATACCATGCTGCTATCACCAGACCAAGGCCCTAGATCAGTCAGAAAGATGACAACATTTAGAGCCTGGTGATTTGAAACAGGATAGTGGGTGATATGTGCTCCGGGACCGACGTGATGGTGAAAATTATTTGCTTTCCAGGTTCCAAGAACTTCAATCGCGGCGTTCATTGGTACAAGACCCCGGTATGCGACCTTGTGCGTGTACTGGGCGTAGGATGCTTCGTTTTCCGCACCCAGGATCGCCTTTCGAACATTGGACTTGATACCGTCACACCCTATGACTATCTGCTGTCAGCTGAGTCATACGCCGACAATCGGGGGAGGTACCGGCATCAGCCTCAGCTCTGGTTCCATCAGCAAAGGTGAGGACAACAGTGCCATCATCTTTGCGTTCCAGAGTCTCCATTCGCTTGCGGAACTCGATAGTCCCAAGCGGGACATCTTTGGCAAGCTCCTCTAGAAACTGGTCTCGGCGACAGCCTCGGAACCCGCCGCCTCCAATTTGAGATAGCGGCCTTTGGTAGGTAGGGTCATCTTGTCGGTGCTGATTATACCCGTCGATCCAACGAAGATAGTTGTTTCTCTCTTCCTCATCCGAGATGGGCACGGCACCGCACCGTTTCAAAGCTGCAGTGATGGAAGGGTTTAAAAGGTCCACTGCCAATGATTCACGTCAACAACCATGGTCTGAGTAATGATTCATAGACTTTTAGAAATAATAGATGCGATCAGAACATTTATAGCAACATGTTTACATACTGCAAAGTCGCGCACATGCTGTAAAGGCAATACCGGCTCCAACCTCCCGAAATCCAGAGGCCTGTTCGTACACGCGTACGGAAATATTTCGTTTGATCAGCCCCATGATCAACATCATAGATACCACGCCGCCACCAACAATGGCGATGCGAGGTTCACGACGAGTAAGAATATTGTCTCCCATCTTGGAGTTCTTTGGAGGATAGAAAGAATGCTACCAAGCAATGGATTCCAGATAAGGGAAAGAATGAATAGATGGGAAATTACGGGTATAAGAGTAATAAGCCGCTGTTTTGAACGACTACGGTCGACATGTACCGTCAAACTGTTCGCCATCATCCAGGCACGAACGTAATACTAATGCCATCATGTTTTCGAATTTTGCAAATGACCGACAGATGTCTTAGACCGAGATGTCCACTGATAAAAATGTCCCGGAGTAAGCAGAGTCTCTCCGAGGTGTCCCGTGGGATAAGCCGCGATATTTGATATATACAATGCCCCGGAAACTGCCCGTGCCGAGAATGGAACAAAACGACCACCACGAAATAAAAATTAGCCGAAGCCCTTAGAGTCACATACACTTCCCAAAGAGGTAGATCCACGATAGGGAATTGATTGCAGCTATAGTATTTCGAATATAGCTTTTCGCAAAGGACGCGATTGTTCATAAGAATGGATTAAGTTGTGTTGTTAAAGAGAAATACCGCAACCAAAGCAATAGACAACGTTCCACAGTCGTCAAACTGAACTTTAACATGACAGCCGACGAAAAGCCCCTTACCACAAGCACACTGTTGCTGTTTGGGTCAATTCCATTGTCTTTCGACATTGCATCGTTCAACGATTTGTGCAAGACCATAACAGAGGCAGAAGACAACCACTGGCTTACAGAGACCATTCGAAACCTGCCACAAGATTGTCAGGCAGCGTTTACTGCCCTCCCGTCACTGCAAGCAACCGGAAAACTGCATTACCGACAGTTGACTGAGCTTTGCGAGACTTTCACTACTGGCCGTCCGCCTCACACGCCGTTCCCTCTTTCGAACACCTTGCTCATTCCCCTTGCTGTCGCCACTCAACTGGCTCAGTATATTGATTTCAGAAGACACAAGAGCGATAGCTGCACTGATATGGAGACTATCGGTCTATGCACGGGCATGCTCAGCGCCTTTTCTGTGTCCAGTTCACAGGACATGGCCGAGTTGCGGATGAATGGCTCTGCCGCAGTACGTCTTGGTCTCTTGATAGGCATGGCTGTTGACAGCGTCGATACAGCTTCAGCTAGGGGGTGTTATAAGTCCCTAAGTGTTGCCTGGCCTTCGACTGAGGGACGTGAAAAGTTGACCAGCGTGCTAACTGACTTTCGGGATGTGAGCAACTATTCTCTACTGAAGTCTGAACACAAAACTCGTACTGATTCTTCGCATGTAGGCGTATGTATCGGTTCATTACGATATGAATCGTGCTACTGTCACAGTTGGTGCAGAAGACTTGTCAGATCTGGTCAGCCAACTAAAAGTAGCTGGCTTCACAGCTTCGGAAATCGGCCTCGCTGGTCGCTACCATTCTGAAAAAAACGCAGCGACTGCAGGCGAACTGATATCTTTTTGCAATACTCATAGCGGCTTTCGACTCCCGGAAGCGTCATCTGTGGTATTACCGACACACTCTAACAACGCCAATGGATCCCTAGTTCAGGATGGTTCTCTTAGCTCCCATGCCATTCAATCGATCCTTGTCGAGCCTCCTCAATGGTTCAATGCCATTTCTGCTGCTGCACAAGGACTTCGGGTCCTGGACTTTGGCCCTGAGCGCAGCATACCTCCATCATTGGCTTCAAAGATAGACTACAGCACCGTCGCGCCAACAACTAAGCTCGAACGGCGACCTAGTCGCAACTGGGTGGACACAGACATTGCCGTCGTGGGCATGTCGTGTAAAGTAGCAGGTGCCAACAATCTTCACGAATTTTGGGATCTGCTCGAGTCTGGCAAGCCACAGCACCAGGAAATCAGCCCAGGCAGCGCTTTGGGATCAAGGTTCATATTCGAAGATGGCCCATTTCGTAAAACAACTGATGCCAACATGAAGCGCAAGTGGTTTGCCAATCTTATCGATGGCCACGACCAGTTCGATCATCGCTTCTTCAACAAAAGTGCACGAGAAAGCGCGGCTATGGATCCACAACAGCGTCACTTTTTGCAAGCAGCCTATCAGGCCGTGGAATCTAGCGGATATTTTCACGGAGAGAGTGCCCCTGGTAACAATATAGGATGTTTTGTGGGCGTCTGCCTGGGTGACTACGACAATAACGTGGCCTCCCACGCAGCCAACGCCTTCACTGCCACGGGAAATCTTCAAGGATTCATCTCTGGCAAGGTCTCCCACTTTTTCGGCTGGACTGGCCCAGGTCTTACGATAAATACAGCCTGCAGTTCTTCATTGGTTGCGGTGCATCAAGCGTGTCAGTCCATCTTGTCTGGTGAATGTGACGCAGCCCTCGCTGGCGGTTCACATATCATGACTTCGGCTGAGTGGTTCCAGAATCTGGCTGCTGGGTCTTTTCTAAGTCCAACAGGCCAATGTAAGCCCTTCGACTCCAAAGCCGATGGATATTGCAGAGGTGAAGGTGTTGGGGCTGTGTTTTTGAAGAAGATGAGCAAGGCCATCGCCGACGGGGACTCTATCCTGGGTGTAGTCGCTGCTACAGGTGTGCAGCAAAATGAGAGTTGCACACCGATCTTCGTCCCGAATACGCCTTCATTGCGTGGTCTCTTTACCAGAGTCATGAAAAAGGCTCATGTGAAGCCGGATCAGATCTCCGTTGTAGAAGCCCGTGAGTATCCCCTTCCATTCCAGGCCGGCCATCAACTGACGACTATATAGACGGTACCGGAACAGCGGTAGGAGATCCCGCCGAGTATGAGAGTATCCGGAGTGTATTTGGCGGCGCGAGTCGTGAGCTTGGTAATCAGCTCAGACTCAGTTCAGTCAAAGGACTTGTCGGCCATATGGAGTGCACCTCTGGAGTAATTGGTCTGATCAAGATCCTACTCATGATGAACAAGGGGAAAATCCCCCCTCAAGCCAGCTTCGACACAGTGAACCCGGCACTCAATGCCAAGGTGTCTGATCAAATCTCCATTCCGACACAAGTCGAGCTATGGAATGCCAAATTTCGCGCGGCGCTGCTGAACAACTACGGTGCTTCTGGGTCCAATGCATCCGCCGTCATTTTACAACCTCCGGCTTTGACAAAGGCCCGACATCAGACGATCGCTTTCAAGATGCCTGTTGGAACCAAACATCCGTTTTGGCTCACTGGTTCTGACAAGAAGAGTTTACGCCGTTACATCACAGCTTTGCGAAACTACATCTCGCGGTCTGACGCCACAACGACTATTGCCAACCTGGCATTCAATATCGCGCACCAGAGTAATCGCACATTGAACTCGAGTGTTCTACTCACCCCTAGGTCGATCGAAGAGCTGGATCAAGTCCTATCTATGTATGAAAATGAGCAGGATTCCGTTGTAACAACAAAACCCTCAGCGAGTTCCTCGACGACACCGAAGGTCATCCTGTGTTTTGGTGGTCAAGTGTCCTCATACATCGGTCTTTCCCGTGAAGTCTACAATAGCTTCTACATCTTTCAGAATCATCTGAACCACGTTGACACGGTGGTGCAGTCCATGGGATGTCCTAGTATTTTTCCTGGCATCTTTCAACAATCACCCGTTTTGGACACAGTCGAACTCCAGACCATGCTGTTCGCATCACAATACGCCTGCGCAAGCAGCTGGATAGATTGCCGCGTCCAACCAGTTGCACTCATAGGTCACAGTTTCGGCGAGCTCACAGCGCTCTGCATATCGCAGATCCTTTCTCTTGAAGACGCGCTGAAAATGATCATTCGTCGCGCGACCTTGGTCAGAGACGTTTGGGGGTCTGACAGGGGTGCTATGTTGGCTGTGGAAGCGGATATTGGCGAAATCGAGCGAGTGATCAACGAATACAATAGTAACCATTCAGGGAGACCAGTCACCATTGCATGCTACAACGGGCCGCGGAGCTTTACCCTCGCAGGTTCTACTGTTGCCATAGATGCTATGGCTGATCAGCTCAAAGGCAGATCCAATATCAAGAGCAAGAGACTCAACGTGACGAATGCCTTCCACTCTGTTCTTGTTGATGACGTTTATGATGAGTTGAAGATCGTTGGAAAAGGGTTGACCTTCCGCAAACCGACTTATCCTCTCGAATTCGCCACGGAAGAGAGTACCACAGCGGGCGATGTGACATCACAGTTCATCGCTGATCATCTGCGCAGTCCCGTATACTTCCACCAAGCAGCGAAGCGCCTGTCTCAACGATATCAGCGCTCACGCTGTATCTTCCTTGAAGCAGGATCTAACTCCACGATTACGTCCATGGCCGCTCGTGCACTCGCAGAGTACAAGGATTCATCGTCGTTCCATAACGTCAGCATTTCCAACTGCGATGACGGTTGCAACAGATTGACAGATACTACCTTGTCCCTTTGGAAGGTTGGTGTCAAGGTTCAGCACTGGGCGCACCATAGTTCTCAAAGGATCATTCAGGCGGACATTTCTCCTCTACTCCTACCACCGTACCAATTTGACCCCGAGTCGCGACATTGGATGCAATTGAGAACTCCGCCAACAGTTCAGATGATCGAGGACAACAATCCCAAGAACGAGGAGAAGGAGAATTCGGATCAGCTCCTGAAGTTCCACGGGTTCAGAGACGGTGCCACTCAGAATCAAGCTCTATTCTGTATCAACACCGAGGCAAAGAAATATCAACACCTACTTTCAGGACATGTCACACTCCAGACCGCACCGATATTGTCCGCGACCCTACAGGTTAGCTTCGTGATTGAAGCAATTGGAGCGATACATCCAGAGTATCGAACGATGCAGTGTCAGCCACAGATCCATGACGTCGAGTACCACGCGCCAGTCTGCTCCAATGTGGGAAGGTCAACTTGGGTTGAGGTCATCAAAGATGCATCGAAGCTGGAGAGTTCCGACTGGAGATTTGAAGTTTACAGTACTGAGAATATGCCAAAGGAACAACCGCGACTTGTACATACTACTGGTCGAGTACTTTTCAGCAAACCGGACGACTCATCTTTGAAGTGCGAGCTAGTCCATTTCGAAAGGCTATTCAGCCACAGTCGTGCTATCAATCTTCTCCAGTCTACCAAAGTAAATGAGATTATCGGCAACCGCAATATTTACCGCCTCTTCTCCGACATCGTGGCTTACGGCGACGAGTTTCGGGGCATGCAGAAGTTGGTTGGTCATGGTAACGAAACAGCTGGTCATGTCCTTCGCCTAAACCTGGACCCAAAACTGTGGTTCGACGCTCACCTTGCTGATACTTTCTGTCAACTCGGTGGTATTTGGATCAACTGCATGCAAGATCACGGTAAAGACGATGTTTTTCTGGCGAACCGTATCGATAAGTGGATGAGGCTACATCCTGTTGAAAATCGGCCCAGCGCTTTTGACGCGTTTGCTTTGCATCACCGTCCTTCGGACCAACAGTCTTTGACAGATGTATTTGTTTTCGACGCTGCTACTGGGGCCCTCGTTGAGGTGATTCTCGGTATCTCATATATCAGGATCGCCAGACCTTCTATGGAAAGACTTTTGACCCGAATGACACTCTCGCAGTCCCAGGTCATGTCTTCCAAAACGTTGCCGGCTCCTGTATATACCCCACTGGGACACTCGCAGGCCTCGATCGAAAACATCCCCCTCCCGCAACAACCGTCCGTACCACCAAGCATCCTTAAGGTACAGGAGACTAACACCAAATCCTCTTCACATGCGCTGCTAGATCTGACAGTGAAGGTCAAAGCTGTTATCGCTGACCTATCAGGTTTAGAGGTTGCCGAGATCCAGAACGATAGTGTGTTGGCGGACCTGGGCATTGATTCACTTGCAGGCATGGAGATGGTCAACGAGATTGAGTCAACTCTGAGTGTCAAACTTCCTGATGCCGAGATCCTCATGGTGACCGATCTGCCCGGTCTGATTAGATGTGTAGCTGGAGCAATGGGACTAGAGTCAAGCCCCGAACAGATCGAGGACGTCGATGACTCGTCTGACAAGGACACTACAAGTGCCACAACCTCTGAGGATGGCATGACTCGCAGCAGCTCCGCCGGACCCACTTCAGAGTCCGAAGGTCACAAAGATGAGTGGCGGGGGGAGCCGGGCGAGCTCAAATTGTCCTTCTCAGCGGTCATGGAGGCTTTCAACGAGACCAAGGCCGGCACTGATGGTCGTGTGTTTGAGATGGGACAAAATAATTATGCCACCCAGGTACTGCCTCGCCAGAACGAGCTCACCGTTCTACTGACCATTGAAACTTTTGAGGCTCTCGGTGCCGGTTTGCATGATGCTCAACCAGGTGAACAGCTCACACGTATCTCACACGATAAAGCCCATACTCAGCTCGTGGGATATCTCTATGAGATGCTAGAGAAGGAAACAATGACCATCAAGATCGACGGCGACACAATCACAAGAACAGCCGTGCCTCTTCCACAAATTCAGAGCAAGAACCTGCGAGATACACTGTTGCAACAGGCACCAGATCAGCAATCAGCTACTAAACTCCTTTACTATGCAGGAGAGAACCTCAAGCAGGTTCTTCTTGGCGAAACTGACGGTGTGAAAGTCATTTTTGGCTCCAGCGAGGGCCGTGCACTTGTCAGTGACTGGTACGCCGAGTGGCCTCTGAATCGTGTCTTGATTGCGCAGATGGAAGACTTTGTCAAGCGTATGGCACAGACCCTACTGAACATTTCTGAGGAACTCAGGCCCAGTCAAAGCAGGCCACTTCGTATCCTAGAGATGGGCGCTGGTACGGGAGGCACCACCAAGCGAATTATCCCGTTGCTAGCCCAGCTAAACATACCTGTCGAATACACCTTCACTGATCTAGCGCCCTCATTCGTTACTGTAGCAAGAAAAACACTGGGAAAACAATACTCATGGATGAAATTCCGGGTGCACGACATCGAAAAGGTCCCAGAGTCAGACCTAATAAGCACCCAGCACCTCATTATTGCAAGTAACGCGGTCCATGCAACAAAGTCATTGACTGAAAGCGCCAAGAACGTGAGAAAGGCTCTGCGGCCCGATGGATTTCTTCTCATGATGGAGATGACGCGGACGCCGTACTGGGTAGACTTGATCTTTGGCTTGTTTGAGGGATGGTGGCTATTTGAAGACGGTCGTCGGCACGCTTTGACAAACGAGTTGAGGTGGGAGTCGGATCTGCACGCTGCAGGGTACGGTCACGTTGACTGGACTGATGGTTCGAGATCAGAGACTGAGATACAGAAGTTGATCCTGGCGGCTGCCAACTCGGATAATAGGTGAGTTGCGCTATTCAGCCTGTCCCCTGCCCGAGACCACAGCAGTAAGGTGTTGTCAAAATGACAATCAACTACAAATAGACCAATCTATTGACATCAATCGTCTCACTATAAGTTCTGACCATGTCTCAATGTTAGTTGCGAGCGTTTACTTAACGTAAGGACGAGCGAGTTCATCGAACAAAATGCAGCTCCTGGTTGTGCAGAACGTGAACGAGTCGTTGCTACATACGTACGCCAATTTACAGATGGCTTTGAGCGGTCTTTCACGAATGCTGCGAATACGCAGATCTCGAATGATTCACCCAATTCCAAATGTATATTGATTACTGGCGGTACCGGTGGATTAGGAGCACATCTAGTAGCTGAGGCTGCTCTCCGATCCGACACCACCAGGGTCGTGTGCTTGAACCGTCCCAGCAAACGAGATGCCAGAGATCGACAGGTTGAGGCTCTACAAAAGAAGGGCATCCAGTTACCGAGCCAGGCATGGGCCAAAGTCGATGTGATACAAACTGACCTGTCTAATCCCACAAATCTAGGGCTGGCTAAGCAAGAATATCTCTCTATCATTCACGATGTTACTCACATTATTCACAATGCCTGGTTGATGCACTCCAAGTGGCCTGTCAAGAGATTCGAACCTCAACTCCGCATAATGACAAACATGCTACGACTTGCCCGGGACATTTCGGTCTCACGTCCCCGTAACTCTCTAGTTACATTCGAGTTCATCTCATCTATCGCCACAGTTGGTTACCACCCATATCTCACCGGCAGCCCCGTGGTACCAGAAGAGCGAGTCACAATAAAGAGTGTGCTACCAACAGGATACGGAGACGCCAAGTACATCTGTGAGCGCATGTTAGACACCACATTACATTGTTTTCCTGACCGCTTCCGTGCGACTGCTGTTCGCCTTGGCCAAATCGCTGGTAGCAAGACCAATGGACACTGGAATCCCATGGAGCATGTCCCGTACTTGCTCAAGTCTTCGCAGACTTTACAAGCTCTACCAGATCTTCCGGGAACCATGGGGTGGACCCCAGCAGATTGCATCGCGGCTACCTTAATTGAGATCCTCACACAGCCTAACAAGACATTCCTTTATCCAATCTATCATATCGAAAATCCTGTTAGACAACATTGGAAAGATGTCATCAATGTCCTCGCCGAAAGTCTGACTGTCTCGGGTAGACCACTGGAAGTTGTTAACTTCAGGCAGTGGATCGATACCGTACGAGACTGGCCTATTCGGGAACAGAATAGCCCCCAAGGAGCAAATCCTGCCCACTTGCTGGTGGATTTTCTGGATTCAAATTTCCTTCGCATGAGCTGTGGGGGATTGCTGATGGGGACACGGAAGGCAAGAGAACATTCGCCTACCCTGGCAAAGCAAGGTATTATAGATGATGTCCTGCTTGGGTTGTATATAAAGAATTGGAAGGACATGGGTTTCTTAGCTTGATCATCAACAGATGCATACGTCTAAAATCTGCATTTACATACTATCTCAAATCAGCATCTTGATTTGAAGGCATTTGTGATCTTGAAGATTGTCTCTTCCAAGGTTCATCATTAACACTCGGCGCGGCTTCTGGGATCTCTGTTTAATCCAAGAGTCATATGATATGGATCAGAGGTTTTCACAGACGATTCCCCTGAACTGGATGATACTTGAGACATCTTTCAACTGGCAAGCTCTTAAATTCACTTACACTTTAGATTGCCATAGGGAACAGATACTTTAGACTGAACGACGAAAAGAATACAGGTGGTTTCAGTATAGAGTCCCCTGACGCCATCAGCAGTGCTTACTCATGCTTCATTACGAAACTCTCTGCAGTCGTGGCTACAAAGATCACAGCCAAATCTTCCAAATTAATCCGGCTACTCAGACCCGAGAGGAAGTGTCGACGGTTATCAACCGGCCAAGCACCATCGTCGCAGACAAGACAACTGGCACTTCCATCCTGTCTACCACTACTATAATCAATAGCTCTCTGATCGCGGGCCAGACAAATCATGATGTTGCTACTATTACCCAAGTAAAGACTTATAATGTGATCAACTTGAATGATCTTTTTTATATATACAAAAACAATCTATCACTACTACCAACCGTAACACAATTACAACAATTAGAACCAGGACCGTACCAAACACTCGCTATAATGCCGTTACCCACACTAGCACAGAGCCTACAACTGTCACTAAGGATATTTGCACAACTTCGTAGACAGTCGTCTCCACACGTATAGCATTCACTGGAGGATTAACTATTACCAGCGGAACAACTACTTTCTATCGCAGTATATAAGGCTTTTCAATAAATTTCTATTTACTTGTTGAAACTTGTGAAGCATTAGGAATCACTGTTGTTTAATATATCAGAAACCGCTGGGAAAAGGCTTACGTTCTTTACACCACTTGACCGCAGCCACTGGCGGTATTCCGCCACTTTGTCTTTTTCTATTGATTTGTACACTTCCTTGGTATGTGAAATAGCGAGATAAACAGATATTTATGTAGCATGGCTCCAAGTATCATTCCACCCTTCTGCGCCACATTTTATTTATTGAGCAAGATTTACATTCAGCGCAAAATACTTCCCAATACTTATTTCATATCCCACATCCAGTACTTCACCCAGACACGAAATGTCATTCAGCAATGGCTCATATCTTAAGGTTAAATATACTATGTCCCCGGGTATAAATTCCGCCCTTGCTAGGCACGTTAAACATAGGGCGCGCGGGCGGCCGATCCCAAGAGATAGACCATAACTACCCTATATAGCTAGCCTAGATTCGGGTGAGACTTTAGTACCGCTGTTGGTTTTCGCGCCCGTGCCTGTTTTGCTTTTTTTTCTTAAAGAAAAGTGGAGCGGTGATAACACTTCACCTTACAGGCCCGATGGGTGAAAGCGTCAAAGCAAATCTAAACACGGCTACAGCCGTACGGGGGTAGAAAATGAGGCCCGGTGGATCGAGGATACCTCCTAAGTGTCACAGTCTTGACGGCTGTTTGATATCTATAAACACACCTATCTGTCAGGAGAGTGTTATAATGATATTCGAGCTTTAGGACGCCGAGTACGAGATCATTTCTTCCATCTCTGTGTAATTTTATACTTTTTTGAATACGATGTAACGCTTGCGGAAACGCGGCAGGCCGTTTCTGTTATGAGGCTGAGACTAGGCCCGTTTTGACTGACTCCATATCTAGAGTTGTTACTCTCGTTTCACTGCCCCTTGCGTTTGACTCTTTCTGCTATGAATCTAGAAGTACCTACTAGCACTGATTTAGCGGTTCAGCTTTCAGCTTCAAGCCATTGCATACCTAAGGACCATCCAAGCCAGTGAATAAGGTGCAGGCTGAAAAAGCGTTTAGCAATATAAGTTTGGTACTAATTAAGAATAGCTTCTAGATAATTTGTACTTACGGTTTGTCTCATTATCGTATGAGTAATGGTAAGACGTCTCTAATGATCAGCTCTCAGTGATCAAGCCGTGTCTCGAGACTGCGTGATGGACTGGTATGGAAGGCTTGAGGTATGTCGCACGGAAGTTATGAGATTACTAGATCTTACCTCGCCATTTTTGTGTATAAAAGTGAGTAACAGTCCCATACAATTGTAGCTATCCCGTAGATAGCAATCGCATTATCCATTACACCTATTCTCTCTCACCTTATACCCATTCAAGATGACTTCCGCTCTCCCTATTCTCCCCACAATTCCCGATATTGCACCTCCGGTAGCCCAGCCAAATGACATCCTTGAGCAACCCTCAATTGATAACAAGAGGCGAGAGGCCACTATTCCTATCCAGGACGTGCCGTTTGTCGATATAGATCCTGGCGTTTTCAACAGCGAGATTGTGAAGCTTAGGATCTACGCAAAGCCGAAGTCAGATCTGACCAAGAAGCCTGAGCTGGGACAGGGTAACATTGAAACCGGTACCTATATCGGAACCCAAGCTGCTTTGACTCACGTATATGGTCGAATTGAACGCAGGTAACAGTCCCCACTGTACGGAATAGGGTATGCAAATGCTCATCATTCACAGTTATGAGTCGTACTTTGATGTGCTTCAGGTTGAGCCTACTCTGCCTCGACCTGTTGATCTCGAGAACAAGCGAGAATTGTACCAGTGGGCTAGTTACCCGAAGGATGCTGATGGCAACGATGACCCATATCCTCCCCATCTTCAAACAGTTCCTACCAACGATCAAGTCGACCGGCGCAAGATCTTCAACGCCCTGGGTCTGGCTGAAACAGTTTTGATCGTCCAGAAGATCATTCCAAACAAGTTTATCGGTAAGACCGCTGCCTGGCTTCTTTCCCTGAAGAACGGCAGCATTGGAGACATCCCTAATGCGGGTTACACGATGGACGCGTTTGTCAACTACAACGCCAAGAACCGCAAATCAGGAACAGATATTGAGCAGGGCAATAATCTTGGGCTCCTTCCCGATTGGTATAGCGACCGTCGGTTTGCTGACCAGTCCTTCACGGGCACCAACCCGACCACTATCGAGAAAATCCCTGCAGATCTTCTTGCTGAGTTCATCGACACTGCTAAGCGCGATGGTTGGGATTACTGGGCCAAGGTCATTCCCGAGATCGATACTTCTTCCCTATTTGTGCAAGACACTCGTTATTTCCGAAAGGCTTTCGGTGCCAAACCTGATGAGGATCTCCAGCACAAGGAAAAGTCTTCGGATATGAACTGGACTTGCGCAGCTGTGACTCTGTTCCAGCTTCGTGACGATGGCAAGCTATTTCCGATTGCTATCGTCATTGACTACAAAACCAGCATGAAGGATTCAGTTACCATTTTCAACAAGCGTAAAGAACCTTCTGACACGTCCGTAACGGAGAAAAGCGACTGGCCTTGGCGATATGCAAAGACCTGCGCTCAAGTGTCGGATTGGCTTCGTCACGAGGTTGGCGTTCATCTGACTAAGGCTCATATGATTGAAGAAGCATTGATAGTCGCAACACATCGCACTATTCCCTCAACGCACCCCATATTCACAATTCTTCAACCCCATTGGTATAAGACCCTATCTCTGAATGCAGCCGCGAGAGACACTCTTGTACCACAGATTATTAAAGATCTGGTCGGTGTCAGTCCGGACCGTCTATACGCATATTGCAGATACGAGTTCAAGAATTTTGACTATGTCCAGAACTATGTCCCGAATGATCTTTCGAGGCGAGGTTTCCCGAATACTGCTGCTGGCCTTGATGATAAGAAGTACAAGAACTATGCGTACGCGAAGAACATGCTCTCTATGTGGAACGTCATCCGCACGTATGTCAAGAAGATGCTTCTCCTGCATTATAACAAGGAAGACGCCGACCGGGTGATTCAACAGGAGGATGTCATTAAGGATTGGTGTAACGAAATGCAGACCAAGGGCTGGATCAAGACGTTTCCAACCATCTCGACTCTTGACGAACTCTGCGATGCTTTGACCATGTCCATTCACATAGCCGCCCCCTTCCACAGCGCTGTCAATTATCTACAGAACTTCTACCAGGCTTTCGTCCCAGCCAAGCCAGCTTCTCTGTGCGACCCAATTCCCAAGTCCCTTTCTGATCTCAACGGTTTCACGGAAAAGAGGTTACTGGATGCATTGCCAGTTGGCCGCCAGAGACAGTGGTTGCTATCCGTGCAGATCCCTTGGCTCTTGAGTTTCAAGGTCGCGAGTGACCGAAGTCTTCTGGCCTTTGCTCAGTCACAGTGGCGAGCGAAAAAGAGCGCTACCGACCCTCTCGGCATACAGATTCGGGATATCAGCCTCCAACTCTTCCTTGATTTACAGAAGCTTCAGGTCGAGTACACCATGACAAGCAGGGCTATGGATGAGGGTAGTATTCCCTATATGGTTCTAGACCCTAACAACACAGCGGTGTCTATCTTGATTTAGGTCAGCTTAAATACTCATGTATAACTGAATATCCTTTTTTATTCATATTAGAACGTTATAATTCCACTCATCAATGGTTCAACAGCTGCGGTTAGACTCATTTTATACCAGCCCGAGGGGACGTGAACTATTAAATGGGCTTAACTATAAATCATTAAAGCTGGAACCAAGCTTATTATTTAGTAGTTAGTTTGCTGGTTAGTGAGTGTGGAGTTGGGGAGTGTGGCAGGGTTATGAGCGCCTGGCTGTGAAGCAGTCGCATAGCATGGCAGCGTGCGTCCTACAATACTTGTTGCATGAATAATTGCTTCAGTAGAGAAGAAGGACTGGTGTCTACCCATCAATCCATTATCGAAATGCTAATGATCTCATGAATTAATACCGATATACAGTCGCGGTTGATAAAACAGTCTGATATATCGCAGTCTTGGTTTGGTGCATATCTGGTGCATACATAAGCGCGGAACCTTGGCATGTGACACTATGCTCATTCGGGCGGGTGGTTACATAGAAGCTGCCACTTAGTCGGTGCCAAGACCGAACCTCTGCCCCTGTTAGCGCCCTTTTTTACAGGGCGATAAGACCCCATCGGTCACATCATATATTAATATATTAATAATATATTAAATATTTACTTATTTATTTTATAATATAAAATACCTTTATAATAATATAGATAATATAAATAATATTATTATATAAAATATAAATATCCCTCGTTTCACTTTGTTTACATTACTGTTTGTTGCCTTTGCTTACTAATCATCACTTGTGGGTCGGTTCGTCATGTGACTTTGGTCAATTGATTGAATGTGGGTTCATGAGGCCGAAGTGCCTCTTAACCTTCCCACAAAACTCTATCTTCCGCACACGAATTTTCCTTACACCTCCTCATTGATCCTCCTCTTCAGTGCGCGTGAAGTCCCTGATCGTGCAGATCTGCACGGACGACTGGAATCAGGAGGGTTGCCGACATTGTGACTGTGATCGTGGTCAGCTTAGTGTACCGTAGGGTATCAGTCAGGCAGGTTGACGTACTGGTTATTGATGCTTGCTTGGGTGGTCTCGATGCTTGGCTGCGTGATGATCTTGGCCGAATACGGTTAGGTGGAATGTAAAGGAAAGAGTGTGTGACGGACCTGTGGGTCTGGCAGGGATGTTTTTATCCCTT